>PVIW01007997.1:0-65866 GCA_004026585.1 Noctilio leporinus | reverse complement strand
AGTACTTGGCTATTGTAAATAGTGCCGCTATGAACATAGGTGTGCATAGGTTCTTATGAATTGGTGTTTCAGGATTCTTTGGGTATAGTCCAAGTAGTGGAATTGCTGGATCAAAAGGCAGTTCCATTTTTAGTTTTTTAAGGAAACCCCATACTGTTTTCCACAGTGGCTGCACCAGCCTGCATTCCCACCAACAGTAAAAGGGTATAATTTTTAAGCCTTATCTCTAATTATGAAACAAAGGGTTATCACTTATTGAAAAAAGAAGTTAAGTTTTAGGGAGCACAGAAAGTGGGTTTCTTTAGAGGCAGACCCTTATCTGATGGTACCTAGAGGTAGGTGTCACTGCTTGTGCCAGGGGCAGCTCTCTGCCCGGGGCCATGGGTGCCATTCTCAGGGTGAGTGACAAGCACTGCAGCCTCAGAGGCTCTCTTTGGGCAGGTGAACCCGAGCAGGTTTGGTAATGTAAACTCCTTTAATTTTTTCATGTCTGGGAAGCTCTTTTCCTGAGTATCTTCCTGAATATCTTTGCTGAGTAGAGCAATCTTGGCTGTAGGTCCCTGCTTTTCATAACTTTGAATATTTTGGCCAATCTCTTCTAGCCTGCAGAGTTTCTTTTGAGAAATTAGCTGACAGTCTTGTGGAACTTCTCCTATAGGTGACCAACTGATTTTCTCTGGCTGCTTTTAAAATTCTCTTTGCGTTTAACCTTTGGAAATTTGATTATGATGTGTCTTGGCATGGGCCTCTTTGCACACATCTTGTTTGGGACTCTCTGTGCTTCCTGGACTTGCATGTCTATTTCGTTAACCAAATTAGGGAAGTTTTATTTTATTATTTTTCAAACAAATTTACAATTCCTTTCTCTTCCTCTTCTTCTTCTGGCAAATGTTGAAATGCTTGAAATTGGCCTAGAGGCTGTTTACACTATCCTTATTTTTTTAATTATTTTTTCTTTTTGTTGTTCTAACTTGTTTTTTGCATCCTTATGTTCCAAATCATTGATTTCATTCTCAGCTTCATCTACTCTACTCTGGTTTTCCTGGAAATTGTTTGTTATTTCAATTAGTACATCTTTCCTTTTTGATCAGATCATTTTTTTTTAATTTTCTTTTTTAAAATTTTATTGTTGTTGTATTACATCCATCCCCTTTTTGCTCCCCTCTATCCCCCTCCCCACCCACCCATTGATCGGATCATTTTTATACTGTTGAGGTCCTCACTACGTTCCTTGAGCATTCTTATAATCAGTGTTTTGAACTTTGTATATGATAGATTGCTTATCTTCATTTTGTTTAGCTCCTTTTCTGGAATTTTCATCTTTTCTTTAATTTGGGCCACGTTTTTTTGTCTCCTCATTTTGGCAGCCTCCTTGTGTTTGTTTCTATGTATTAGGTAGAGCTACTATGACTTCCTGTCTTGCTAGCATGACTTAATTTGGTAGGTATCCTGTAGGGTCCAGTGGCACAACTTCCCCTATCACCCAAACTGGGTACTTGAGGTGCATCCTCTGTGTGGGCTGAATACACCCTCCTCTTGTAGTCGAGCCTTGGTTGCTATTGGCAGATCAATGGGAAGGATTTAGCTAGGCCAGTCAACTGCAAGAACTGGTTGTGACCACTGACCACCAACCCTCCACCCTCTGTAGAGGATCAGCTATGCAGTGGCAGGGTGGTTGTGCTCTGACATGGTCTGTAGCTGTACACACTGTGGGCACTGGTCCTGGGGTTTCCCAGGTGGTGCAGGCCAAGGTCAGCCTAACTTGTTTTGTGCCTGTGGCCACCCTGCCTGAGCTATAAAGCAATCTGAAATGCTGCTATTTGTGCTGGGCTTGGAGATTCCCAGGCCATGTCAACCTGTGAATCTATGCTGGCTGCTGCTAGTGCTGGGCCTGGGGCCACAAAGCCCAAGGTATTGGGTCTTGAGGCTGCTGTTGCTTGTTTGAGAGGGTTTATGATGTTGTGAAGCATGAGCCATTACCAGATATTCATATGGAAAAATCACAGTTAATACTTTGGGTGGGCCCATAATTTGGGTGGGATGGATCCTCAGGGGATCTCCAGGGCGGAGCAAACAGTGAAAGCTAGGTTGATGGTTGCTCTGTTGGGGAAGGGTTTGGAAAAGGGACAGTAGCCTCTGCCCTCCTTTCTGTCTGGGAGAAAATTTATCCTCAGATCACCTTGATGCCGGACACTTCAGTTTCTCCCTGTGTGCCACTGGTGCCTTTCAAGCTGCTACCCTGGTGCTTGAGCTCGGAGGGAGTGATTCTGAATAAGTCTATGTGTGGGTTCTTTAAGAGGAACTGCTTTGGCCTCCAGAAGTTTTTTCTACCAACTCAATCCCCACTAGTTTTTGCAACCATAATTTACAGGGATTTACCTTCCTGGCACTGGAACCCTGGGCTGGGGTTGGGGGCTGGTTTGGGGCTGGGACTCCTTGCTAGCAAGATATCCCTACTGAATTTTTATTCACCACACATGGATGTGGGATCAGCTCATTCTGCATCTCTGCATCCCTTTTACCAATCTGATTGGATGTGGTTTCTTTAATTCTGTAGTTGTCAAGCATTCAGCTTCTGATGATTCTGAGTGATGGTTTCTCTATATTTTAGTTGTAATTTTGATGTGCTTGTGTGAGGAGCAAACCATGCTTACCTATGTTGCTATATTGACCAGAGGATTTCAGGTTGATTCTACTTAAGAAATGTAAACAGTGTTATCTTAAATATATTTGTATGTATAGCTTTATCTTTGTATTATTTTCTCTTTTAGAAGTGATATTTCTGAGTCAAAGGTACTAACAGTTTTATGGCGTTTGATATGTATTTTTAAACTTTGACCAAGGATTGTACCAATTTTGAATGCTCACAGCCATGTTTGGGTGCCATTTTCACACTATCCTTATTGACATTGAGTGTTTACATAAATTCTTTTTTGCTAGTTTATTAGGTGAAAAATGGTATCTTGATATTTTAATTTTGCATTTTTTGATCTCCAGCGAGGCTATTTTTCTGAATTTGATTACTAGTTGTATTTATGATTCTGTTCATTTCTGTTGTTATAAATTAAATAACATTATTATCTGATTAATTCACTGCAAATGTTTTCCTTAATCTGTTATTGTTTCCTTTCTTCCTCTTTCTCCTTCCTTCCTTATTTCCTTTTCCTTCTATTGTTTGATTTTTCAATTAGTTAAATTTGTTTTGGGTGCCAAAATGGCACCCAAATCTTTTTCTTTCACTTCTTTGTTTATAATCATAAGAATGTAAATACTAGTAACATAGAAAAAAGACAAGTACCTAATATATGAAGTGGAAAAATTTCTCTAGTTCTGTGTTGCTGGCTGGTTATACCTCATTCCATATTTAATTTTGGATATTTTGAGTCAGATAATTCACACATAGTTTGAAGAGTATGCTATAGTTTTGACAGTTTGGCATTGTGCCTTTATTATGAGAAGAGGAATAAACAGGGCGAATACTCGCTTTTCTCCTCTCACCCCCACTATTTAAAGATCATGAAGATGGCAAGAGAGCAGAAAGGCAAGTGACCTGAGTGTTGGAGGAAAAAAAGGGGATTATCATAGTGACATGTATTGGAGGAACCAACTACCTTCTAAATGAAAACTAAAAAAGAGGAAGAACAGGGTCAGCATTTCTTAGCTCAGAAAAGCTGGCTTTTTGCGCTGAGTTTGGGGGCAGTCTGTGTACAGAGGGCATGTTGGTATTGGTCCTGGTGTGCAATTGCATACCATGAAAGAGAAGGAAATTTAGCCATTAAATAAGGTGAAAATGTTAGGCCAGCTCTCTCCTGGGTATATTCGAAGATCAGAATATAGAGGCTTTCAAAGGTGAGGTTGGAAAGGCTTGACTCCCGGGGTTTCCCATCTGGGTTTTCAATATCTACTCTTTCCCATGGTGGCTGTGTGCAAGGCAGGGAGGGTGCTAGTTGTTACATAATCAAACAGAACATGTGTGCCACTCCCCAGTGGCCGGGAACTACTGCCCAGGGAGTTCACGTGAGAATGAGGGCCATACAAATATCCTGGTTTTCAATGGGTGAATCCTACTTTCCCTTGTGTTATTTGTACATAAGCTACTATTACCCTGTGGCCTGACCACAGCATGTGGCTTATGTGACATATTAATGCAAAAAGCAATTACTTGATATATTAGCTTAGTTGACCTAAAAAGCCATTAACATTTAACCATTTGGAATTTCTGTGATGGTTATGCAGCAAACATAGTGGGCTTAGAGCAATTAGTAATTGTTTTGTTTTTAAAGACTATTTATTTAGTTTTAGAGAGAAGGGAAGAGAGGGAGAGAAAGATCAACGTGAGAGAGATACATCAATCAGTTACCTCTTGCAACTGGGAACCTGGCTGGTAAGCCAGGCATGTGCCCTGATCAGGAATTGAATCAGCAACCCTTTGCTTCACAGACTGGCACGCAACCCATTGAGCCACACCAGCCAGAGCAGCAATTAGTAATTGTAATGAGAGGTGAATATAAGAAGTTACATTATATTGAAATGTTTAAGTGTAGTGCAGAACTCCAAATGAGAGGTTTACGAATAATTAGTGACACCTATGAATTCTGTGCTTCATTTGAGATTCATTCGTGCCTGGTGCTGAGTGGCCCCTATCAGCCCCTGTTGTCACTGTGAATATTAGTGCTTTATAGACATACATGTGATCAACTCTTGAAAAACAAGCAGACAGGCAAACTTGCTTAATGGAAGTACAGCTGGACTTGAGGGTTTTCTCCTGTCGACCAGTGACCTCAGGGAATAATACGTTTTTTATGTCTGCCTCTTCAATTGTAAGTGCCTTTTTGCTTTCTCTGATCTTCATTCCTCGGAGCTGGCCACAGTAGACACTCAGGTGGGGCTGACTTGTTGACTGACCGAGGGAACAGCAGGGGAAGAATGAATGCTGTCCTTGCCAGTCCTTGTTTGAGGGTAGCTGAGGTTTCTCTGGATCCTAAGAAGCCCTTCTGGGAAAGGATTGTCATTTGGGAAGGACCCTGGTGTCTTCATGGCATGGTCTTTATTTAGAGGCCACGGCTCGGACCTCTTAGAATCGACAGTAGAACAGTCAGTATGTGATGGATTCTCGGGAGCATGCTGAGACCATCAGGGCGGTGACTCTCCCAGTACACGTTCTGGACCTACCCTCTCATCATTGCCTGGAATGTGTTAGAAATGCAAATTCCAGGAAACCTGTGAGAAATGCACATTCCCAGGACCCCACGGTGACCTACTGAATTGGAATCTTTGTGGGCGAGTCCAAGTTGTCTTTGTTTCAGAAAGCCATCTAGGTGAGCTTGGTGCACGCTGAATTTGGACTATCACTGGTTCACAGTGTGCTAAATTATGTAATCTGAACAGCATCCCTATGGAGTAGAACCTATGTTTAAAAGTCTTAACTCAGTACATGAGGAAAGACACAAAGGAATATACTCAGTTTCACAGTGCCAGAGCTAGGTTTGAACCAGGTATGCTGGCTTAGGGCCCAAGATCTTCACCACTACCCTGAGGTGTGTGGACAATGCCAGAGGAGAAGGAGAGGACATGCTTTACATATAATGAGGGGCAGGGATGATTTTTATTCCAATGTCATTATCCAGCTGGTAACCATGTGCTGGGGCCTGTTTCTACAGGCTCGTGAGAACCAATTGTGAACATCTGCTCTTGCCAAATCTGTGTTCAATGATGTCAGGTTGGTGACTTGAAATTGGCCATGGTGGGAATATTTACACTATAGAAACTATCAGGCACTGCACATTAGGGCTCCCCGCCTGCCCCCTCTCCAACCAGTTGTTATACATTGACTGGTACACAACTGCCTAAATGTATTCTTAATCATTATACATAGGTTTTTAATAATATTGCAGAACAGTTGTACAGACTAATTGAAAGCAAGCATCATTTGTGGATTCATTAATTAATATTCTAGCCACACCCCTAGTTTCTCATGTCTACAAGCTTGATTTGACATTAACACTCTAGAACCTTCGAGTGAGAAAGGGAACTTGGAGTTTAGCTCTTTGAGTTAAAAAAAAAAAAAAGAAAAGAAAAGAAAAGAGAGAAAGAAAAGGCCAGGAATAATTACGAATAATTACTGGAGGAGCTCCAGGATTTTAGATATCCTTTCTGGGTACTTTTGCTACCCACTGGGGTGAGGTGGGGTGCATGCAGCTGGCCCAGGCCTGAGAGGCAGCAGCTGGTGGGAAACCTGGTGAGAAGGAGGGTACTGTTCCTGCTCTGTGGTGTGGCCGGGGTGTGGGAGAGATGGGGTTGAGGGTTCCATGCTCCTGCAACAAGGTAATGAATTGAAACGTCAACACAGAGCCTTCTCTGAACTCCTGGCTCAGGGGGATTCATGTAGGAACAACTGAGGATTTGAGATTTCAGGGTTCCCAGGCCAGAGGGGCCACGGCTTTCTGTAGTTTCCTGCCAGCCTCTCATTCCACCCATGTCTTAGATGACCAGTTACACTACTCCCGGCCCGATGGGGTGTCCCTCTCCGCAGACGGTATAAGGAATGAATTAGCATGTTTCCCTCTTGTAAGTGATCCTCTCTTTGAGTAAACATCCCCTGGGTTTCTGTGATGTGTAACTAATGGAGTGCTAAACTCTCAGGGCTGGTTTGAGACTCAGAGCGCACACGTGTTGCCAATCCATCATGCTCCTAATACTAATTAACATAGCAGGGACACAGTAAAGCCACAGATCCTACACACACTACCCGGCTTGGGTTACGCTCTCATAACAGTCTTGCTATTGACCCAGTGAGAGCACACGTTGGGAAAAGGAGCTCCAGCCTCTTCTCCCTGGCTAGGCCTGCCCCACCAAATAAAAAAATGTCACTGTGAATCTTTATAACCAAGGGGTCCACTGTCCATGTGGCATTTCAGCTTTGGGGATGATGCCTACTTCCGAGAGTGGTGGAGTAGGGGTCCCCAGGTCACCCCTAACTGGGAATCAGGAGCATTTCTTTAACATCCTGGGCTAACGTTCAGACTTGGATTTCAGGCCCTGCCTGGACCACAGCCCTTTAGGTGACCCTCTCAGGAAGGCTTTCTGCCCAGTTTCGCACTGGTTTCCCTGTACAATGCAGAGATTTCTCTCTCATGCCGAAAGCAGCCAATCAGAAAGGTGTATCTATCTTGACTGGGTGTTGGTTACATGGGCACACACATTCATCAGAAATCATATTAAGATACGCTGAATGTCTGTGTGTGTCACTGTACGTACATTCTCCCTCAGTGAAAAAGTGAAGAATTACCCCTTTCAGCTACCTACCTGAATGGATCAGGAATTTCTGAATGTCTTGTAGTCAAAACAAGATATAGAAACAGATGCTGAGGTTAATGTAATAGGCACCCATAACCCTCCATGTCATATCTTTTGGTCATTCTCTAATGACATCATTTTCATGAATTTAAATGATTATAAGTATGAACTTATAAAGTAAATTATTTAAAAAAATAAAAGGAAGGGCACATTCAAAGTCTGTTCCTGGTGGAGCCTCATGTTCTAGCAGTGGCTGGTATGTGAAATATTAAAAATTCCTGCTTTAGTGGCCTCCCATAAAGGGGTTATCTAAAGGAAATATGATAAAGTGATTGTAGTCTGGTGTTGAAATGCTCAGCAAACAATAATACAGCGTCCAGCTAAGCCCCCTTTCCTCAGTTTCCATGATTTAAGGACCACCAGGCTGGGAGAAGTGAAGCCAAAAAGCACAGGGTCCCTGTCCCTGTTTCCATCAGGCGGCTCAGAATTTACCTGCTTCACATTGGGGCTTTCCAGAATTTATTATTATTGTTATTAAAGACTCTATTAATCAATTTTAGAGAGAAGGGCAGGGAGGGAGGAAGAAAGGGAGAGAAGCATCAATGTATGGTTGCCTTTCACCTGCCTCCAGCTACGGACCTGGCTGGAGACCCACCTTGCAACCTGGTTATGTGCCCTGACAGCAATTGAACCAGCGATCTCTGGGTTTGTAGGTCAGCACCTATCCACTGAGCCACCAGCCAGGGGCTATTTTTTCTTTTTCTTTTTTGAAAGACTTATTAAGCTGAAATATATGTGAAAACCATTTGAATAAAATGATCTCTTCCAGAACTGAATTTAATGTATCTATCATTCTATAGCATAATCAGGAGATACTTGCATGAGTACACATCTCATGTGAGATGTTCTTTATTATCTTTCCAGAATCAATAAGTCTTTTCACATTCAAGTATGCCTAATATATAATGTAGAAAAAGTTATGTGTAATGTAGGATAATTGTAATAATTTTAGAACCACATACACAATGTAGAATATATGATATAGAAGATAATAACTATGCATAATATAGAATATTATACTATTTAAAAATTAGATATAAAAATTAAATATGAGAAATAGTTCCATTAAAATAAGAGAAGGCCCTGACTGGTGGCTCAGTGGATAAGGCGCTGGCCTGCGAACCCAAGGGTCACTGGTTCGATTCCCCAGCCAGGGCATCTGACCAGGTTGCAAGCCAGGTCACCGGTCAGATCTGTAGCTGGAGGCAGGTGAAAGGCAACTGTACATTGATGTTTCTCTCTCTCTCTGCCTCACTCCCTTCCTTTCTTCTCTGGAAATGATAAAATCTTAAAAAAAAGAAAAAAGAAAATAAGAGAAGAATTTAAAATAGTTTTAAGAGTTGTATTGGATGGGAGAGAAAGATGACCTAAAAATGGTTTGTTTGTGTTCCTCCCTGTCTAAATATTTTTAAAGATCAGTTTGTTGGTGGAGGATGGCTTTTTTTCTCACGTATTCTCAGCCTAGGGATTTGTTTATCTAACTGACCAACAAGTAGGCACATCAGAGAACATTAAAACAAACCAACAATAAACCTTAGGAAAACAGACAGAAAAATAAACACAAATAAATAATGTCATACTATCAGGCTCAAAAAATATCAGAGGAAGAAGCTAAAAGCTCAGAACAGAAACAGTAGCCAGCAGTTGAATAAACAAGCAATTAGATTAAGAACAGCAGTGTCAGCAAGGTGAAAATTTGATAATTAGCAAACTGTTGAAGGCTTTGATTCAGCTGGGGGATTACATTAAAATATAGCATCATTAACTGTGACGTGGTTGCTAACACCCTGATAATTAAATGTATCCTTCCTTTTAAATATTAGCATTATATGGGCTTTCTATTGGGATCTCAGTCTGTACACTCTGATAGTTAAGTAGAGAATAAGCAAGATTTTTTTCCTGCTAAATATCCATTTTAATGTTTCTTGCCATTTCAGTTCTTTTCTAGATCAGGTAAGATACCTTTCTCTAATATGATATTCTCTCACATAACTCTTACATAAAGTGTGTGGTTTCATCTGCACATCCATGGAAGACATAGCTAAGCAACCACTCCATTCTCTCCAGCCCAGCCCCCCCAAATCCCCAGGGCCACAGTCTAGCCCTCAGAGCTGTGCTGGAGCTGAAACCCATTGGCCATTTTGCCTCTGGTCACTGCCTCTTTCTGATGCAAGGGTCCAGTGGGCCAGTGGGTACTTTCTCTTTGCACTGACAATACTTCCTCCTCATTTTTTGCTTCTTAAGAGTACCTGTCAATAGTTCCTCTTTTTACATACCTAGATCCAAACACTGCCATAGTTTATCTGATAGACACAATGTTTGATGGTTCTAAACGGAAAAAGGGGAAAAAATAAGAATTTGTTGGATAGACTTTTGCCTAGTGGACCTTTCAGTTACTAAGCCAGAACTGGCAGTATTTCCTGGGTATCATGGTTCTGACTATTTGAGTCGCTAGGTCGATGATTCTTAATCTACAATAGGCATCAAAGTGCCTGGTTCCTGCCTCATACCTGTTGATTCAGCACCTGCAGGTGTGGTGTCCTGGGTGGTGGATTTTGGAGGAAGAGGGAGCCAATACTTCACAGGTGGTTTTCTTCTCTCCCAGAAGTTGAGAACCTCTGCGATTGGGAACAGGTACAATCTTTGCCCCTTTGGGTGTTGTTGGGGCCAGTGGAGAGGCTGCAGTAACAGGATCATGGGGCCTGCATGCTCAGGGGTTCTACCTACAGGACTCTTGCTCTCAGGCCTCCATAGAACTTCGTACTATGTGAGAGTTGCTAAGAATGCATTAGTGGCCATTAATTTATCACTTAGCTACGTAGTGCCACTTGCGAGCAACCTACATCCAGATTCTCAAATGTTAGGGCGAATGCAAGGGGACACTCATGTAGATGACATCGGCTATTTTTTTACACAACTCTTATGTTACTTATGTGTATATACTTGAATATACTTGAATTCTTATGTGTATATACTTTGAGATTTCTGCCACTTCCGTGAACATTGTTTAAGGGGATGGGCTCTGGAGTAAGATCTGCCTCGGTTTGAATTCCAGGAATAACACTAATTATTCAGATGTGTGACCTTGGGCAAGTTTTGTAAACTCTGAAAGTCTAAAACGTGGATATAATGCTGATTCACAGTGTTTTGAGAAATGAATTAGATGATCTCCTCATACATCAGGCCTAGATGAGTGCTCTCTAAATGTAGTAGTGCTTTAATTGTGCACAAATAGCTTGAGTGTTGGTCTGATCTCAGACACTGGTGTTCATGCTGAATGATACAATCTGATTTAGTGTTTTATACTTTTGTTTACTTAAGTTTCCGATCTCCCCCAGAGGGAAGGCCAGGTCTTCTAGGCTCTGTATGATCTGTCCCTCGCCACCCCTAACATAGTCATTCACCACCATCACCTTCCTTACTCATTCTGATACTGCTGCCTTTGCCACAGCACTGGAAGGATATAGAGGTGTCAGGAAAGACCTTCAGGTATACAGAGGGCACTGGGTGGCCCCCTGTTGATGGATTCTTGAGGTAGAAGTGGGATGAGGTTGTAGATGGCTTTGCTGGTTAGACAGGAGTGGTAGGGCTGGGGCACTGGACTGGGGCACTGTATTGGGGAGTGGACCAGAGCGATGCCATCTGGTGATGTATCTGCAGGAGAACTAAGTGTGGAGAGGGTTGACAACTCAGACTCTGGACACAAGCCAGGCTGAGGGCATGGCAGTCTGGGCCACACACCAGACAGGAAGGCTGGCTTTGAAAATAAGCTCCTGATTACCCAGAGGCTGGTTAGAGAGCTTGACCATATCAAGTCCCAGTGTCACTTTTTATCCTTCTTATATTTATATTTAGTTTTAGGGTTATTTTGTGACTCATTGGCCCCTTTAACTTAGATAAGAAGGGTAAAACCTAGTGTTTTAAAACCTTTCTCAACTATTTTCTTAAAGATTGTACTTATTTATTTTTAGAAAGAGGGGAAGGGAGGGAGAAAGAGAGGGAGAGAAGTTCAATTGGTTGCCTCTTATACAGGTCTTGACTGGGGACTGAACCCGAAACCCAGGCAAGTGCCCTGACCAGGAATCGAATTGGAGACCTTTCACTTTGTCAGATGATGTCCAACTGAGCCACATAGGGGTCAGGGCTAAACCCTTATTTAAAAATTGGTTTGCAGAGGAGTGGAGACGTGGGTTCAGGGCTTTTATAAATACTTAAAAAATTCACATTGTGAATATTAACATTAAGTTTTATAAACATTCATTACAATCAGGCAGTGAGTTAAGCAAGATTAGTTCACTTCCCCCACCCGTCTTCAGTCCCCAATGCCCAGAGATGGAGGTGTAAGCTCCCTCTTGAAAACTGTTTTGGCTGTCTGACTGCAATGCTCACAAGTGTTTTGCTTAGATACTGCTCTCCTAGCAAGGCAGAACAGTGGAGTTAAACAAATGTTTTTCTGGTCTCTGAGGCACTGTCAGGTCAGTGGGCTACTGCTTATGCCCTGTCAGAATTTTCTGCTCCTGTCTGTTTAGAGACATGGCCTGCTTCCCTACTCCCAGAACCCAAGTGATAAAGGTAGAGCAGTGTGAGTCTCTAATTACTTAGCTTGTTGCTTCAATTATCCTCTGGGGGTTCTTTTGGTAACAGCCTATGTGATGGATGTGAATTTAATTTCTCAAACACATTAGAGTGATCTAGTTACAACTTGGAATCTTGGAGAGTCATCAAATGTAGACTTAAAATTCTTCTTATAGTGTCATTGACAGTTGAATTTAAAAAAATCATTGCATGCAAAGCAAGAAAGCCTCAATGTTTTTCAGTATTAAGTAGATTGGGTGATAAGATCATAAGTAAGAATGAAAAAATGCATTCATAAAAATGCCTCTTAAAGCCCATTAAGATCTGCTTTCACAGAGGCAATGAATGGTAGAATATTATGGGTAGCTTTTCCTTCTATTCTGTTTTTTGTTGTTTTTTTTTTCCTGTCAGCAGCTGCCCAAAATTTCAAAATGATTCTACTGAAACTTAGTAGGGCTGACTTGGATTGAGATTAATTACCTCTAGGTTGGATGTGACTCAAAATGAAGGTAGAACTGGGTCCAAGGTCCCTGAGGATGGTTATCAAATAACACAGTAGCATAAAGCAAGTGGTTAGCATGAAAAATCCCTTGTCTGTCACCCCTGAATAATTCTAGTGCACATGATAAATTGCACTCCCAACTTCCTTTGTTAGAATATTAAGGCTTTTATTAAATAATTTAAATGTAGCCTATTTTTTATTTTTTTCATTTAAAAATTTGCAAATAGCCCTGGCCAGGTAGCTAAATTGGTTAGAACATTGTCCTAACACACCAAGGTTGCAGGTTTGATCCCTAGTCAGGGCACATACAATAATCAGCCAATGAATGCAGAGCCAAAGAGGAACAACAAATGGATTTCTCTCTCTGTCCCTCTCTAAAATCAATTTTAAAACATTTACAAAAGTAAAATTTTGCCCACAATAAGAAATAGAAATGAAATGGATGTTTCCTTCCCCAAACTAGGTACCACAGATTTTGTATTTTTCATAGCAATTTAATTAATTTCATAGTTTTTAGAGAAGCTAATTTTGCCTAAGTAAAAGCTAATTATACTTCTTGGAAAGCTTTTAAAAGTTCTATATTTGTGTCAAATATGAGAAATTTGGTTAATAAATTGTTAATGCTCATGAGCATATAGGCAACAATGAATGTAAGGTTAATCTCATTATGATATAAACTTATGAAAATGTCTAGATAAAATTTCACATTTACTATCTTCCCAGAAAATGTCTTTTTTACACAATGTGGATTTTTAATTGAATAATCTAAAATTTCTTGATATTTATCTTGTGTTTCTATGTACTACACAGAGTTTGTTTTGTTTCCCTTTCTTTCTTTTTTTTTTCAAGATTTTATTCATCATTTTCAGAGAGAAGGGCAGGGAGAGAGGCAGAGAGGGAGAGAAGCATCAATGTATGGTGGCCTTTCACCTGCCTCCAGCTACAGACCTGGCTGGAGACCTGGCTTGCCACCCGGTTATGTACCCTGGCTGGGAATTGAACCAGTGACCCTTTGGTTCACAGGCTGACACTTAATCCATAGAGCCACACCAGCCAGGGTGTTTCCCTTTCTTTTTTGTAAACAGAGCTGTTAAAAAATAAAAACACAATGAAAACCTTTCCTGTAGTAGTGATAACAAAATTATTCATGAATCTACCAAATAGGTATACCCCCCACAGCAATAATTGCTTATAATTATGGAACTTTAGAAAAGGGAAATAATTCGGTTGTGACATATAATCTGTAATATAAATGGATTTTTAAGCCACTTTTTCTTTCATTAAGCATTTAGTAACTTCCAAAAGACCTGACTCTTTCCCACCACAAGCTTAGCACATGGTTTCTTCTCCACTTTCAATGTTTAATGATCAACATGCTCAAGTCTAGGTTTAAAACACTAGTGTATATGTTATCCCTCTCAAATAACTTAGAATTGGTTTTCTCAAACTTTATTTTTTAAAAAGTTGTTGGTTGAGCTGAGAGTGTGCATAAAAAACTTCACCCCAGAAGGATATTATTTTTGGAAATGAGTGAAAGAAAACAGGTCTTGGAGTGAAAGTGTGTGTGTATCTGTAAGTGTGTGTGTGTGTGTGTGTGTATGTGTGAAAGGTTGTTACTGACAGGTCCCTTCTGCAGTGCAAAAGTCATTATTACAGTAACGTTAAGCTACACTCAATGAAGCAGTTACTCAACTTGAATCCTGACTTGGAAAAAATTTTTTTGAAATTCAGGAACTACGATCTTGTAGCCAAAAAGGAAAATTAAAACGTGTTAAGTGAGGAAGTTCATTGATTTTTAAAATGTTTTCTCTTCAGTTAGGAATGGACATCTTGGAAAGACTTTTAAAAAATGTTTCAAAACACCAATAATCCATAGGGACAAATAAAAACAAAAAAAAAAAAGGAAATCATAGCAATGAAACTCTGCATCTGGTTGATATTTAAGTGAAGCTGCCAGAGTACAAACAAATTTCAGGACAACTCTAGTGACATATTTTTAAAAGAGAGTGCAGGGGAAAAAATAACATTTGGCTGAGCAGATATTGACACCACATGTAAGGGAACTATCAATATTTATTACATCGTAGATTTGCCAAATGACATGGGGCATCTGGGAATACTATAGAGAATGCTATAACTGGAACTTGATTATGTGCTTTTGTATATTGGACTGTGTACTGAGGCCAGATCTAGTTCTTTTGGAAGAGATATGTGAAGTCTACTGACTTTATAATTCTTAAGTAGATGAAAGTTAAGTGTGCAGATGTCTTCCTGAATTGTGCAAACTGGGATAAAGAAAAACTGCAGAAAAGCAATCAACACCCAAAACCATGTTTTTTTGAGATCCTGGGAGGTTGTTAATGTACCTGTGATGCAGGCAAAGGGTCTTAGGCTTAACTCAGTATATGGTTTTGCTTCTGGGCAAAGTGTAGAATTCACCAAGAGGGAAAGACTCCAGTAGGTTCATAGTTCTAACCCAGGGCTGAGGTAAGCTCTTTGCTAAAGGAACTAATTCCAGGCCTTTCCAGTGTAACAATCCTAAACCCTGGAGATAATAATTACTGTGCATTTTAGAGGAAGACCCCTAAGATGGATAGAAAAGCAGACTCTGGGGAGTTCAGTTTCTAGACTTGAGAATCTAGAGCCATAATCCACTTTTGCTACCTGTTTTTCTGTCTGCTGTGCACTAGCATCAAACTAGGTGCCCAAATAATGGGTGTTTTGCTGGAATAATTCATCACAAGTTTGCGAATTCTAGAAAGTACCAGATCTGAGGCCAAAGACATTCCATCCAATTGGCACAATGAAGTCTTACCATCTCAGTCAAAGGAGCTGCAGCTTTAATTGACTGAAAGGTAATGGACTTTGTGAAGCATTCTGCTGAGCAGAAAGAATGGCCCATTACAACAGTTAAATCTGGCTAATGGATATAAAGATACTATATATCCACATAGATACATGGATAACATGGATATCACACTATCGAATCAGACTAATGCATATTATACTAGTAGCTTACTTTTACATAGTCTTAAAAATTTCCATCATAAAAAGTGTAAGTAAAAAGGAAAGGAAGCAGTCCAGCCTATCATTGCTGTTGGCAAGCAGCCTTAGTAGACTGAAAGAGTTGAAGATGAACCTTTTCTTTCTGCATAATAACAGAGTTTCTTTGGAAGAAATTTAAAACATTTGGGTTTTTTGTTTCAAAACTTGTTTATTTAGTGAGGTTTTATTACCTTTCTGCATTCTTCCTGCTTTTCAAAGTGAGAACAGTATTTCCTGTTCAGCACTTCCGCAAAGATACGGAAATCTCTGCGAACATTTCCAAGCGTTGTTCCCTGGTGGCCATAAGGGAGGTAAGGCACTGATTTTTTGATTTGCTTGGTTTTTGTGTTTTGGTTAACAAAGGGCTATAATGGCAACTTCATGTGGGAAAAGGGCATCCCTTGAACAGCCATTACTGAAACAGTGCCTTGTATTTCCCACTGTGGCCTTTCCCAGCCATCATCTTTTTTAAGTTTATCAACTTGCTACTCAGGACAGGATGTTCCTGATTTGAAAGTGAACTAAGTAAGACAACAGGCACCTCTTTAATGCCTTATGCTCAAAATATTTTATGATTTTTCAAAGAATTCTTTGATTTTTCATTTTAACCTTAGGAAATGATTGGTAAAACAAGAAAAATAGCGACGATCCCTTTTTACAAGTGAGCTTTGAGAGGTGCCTTGTCCAAAACTTTCAGGGGCTCCAGAAATGACTTTGGGTTGGCCATGCTTTCAGAGCCCAGGCTGGTACCCCAGTTGCCTGTAATCTTTACATAGTGTGGATTTGTCTTAGGTCATTTCCTACCACCAAATTTTAGACTTCCTCATTCGCTACAAAGGGAAATTCATAGAAATCTGTTCTGCACTGAAAATGTCCTCTCTCCTCTGGACAGTTTCTGCATGAGAGATTTGCCAACTTGAAGCAGGAGCGGAGAATGCGGGTGGAGGAAGGACTGAGAACCAGGATACGGTATGGGGTGGGTGTGGGGGGTTGAGAAGAGCCTGCAGAATTTGTGTCCAGGAAGGTCAAGTTGGCTTCTTTTGGAACAAAAAGCTGGAGGCTTGGGAAGGGCTGGGACTGGTTTCCTGCCTAAGGAGCTGGCACCAGGTCCCTTTTGGTTAGGGCCCTTCTATCTACCTCCTGGTGGAAAGCATCCTGAAATGGGATGATTCAGATCTGGGTTCTGTTGTCTGAGTTCTGTACCAGGAATAAGACAGCCTCTTCTAGGAACGTGCTTCTTTAAATGGCAAAGGGAAGAGCTGTGAAGAGGCAATAACACCAAGTTGGGAGGGTCTATGACGGAATCTGATGAATGGTGTGTGGGCCTTCAATAATAGAGATTGCTTTTTCTTCCTTTCCTGGCAAAATCATACCAAGAATCAACGCAAGAAGAACCCTCTCATTGTTCGGAGTAGAATCTTAAAGGCTGGATGGAGCAGGAATTAGAAACCTGCAGAGAATCAAATGACTCCTGGCGACCCTCCCAACCTCCCAATCCATTACTGTTCACTACCAACCTCGGACGCCTCCTGGAAATGGGGAGAGGAGGTGGCGAAGATGACAGGTGGCCGGTGCACTGGTGCTGCCCTTACTCCGGAGACCACAGGGACCCTGGGCCCATGGGTGGATGGGTCCTGGGTTTCAGGCTCTGCTGAGAGAAGGCCCACGAGCCAGCCCCACAGCGCCCCTTGTGTTCTCTGGCTTCAGGATAGACACACCTGCCGCTGGTTTCAGGGAAGCCGGGATCTCCGCCGTTTGGCAATGCAAACGGCCGGGGACTACTAGCCACGGGGGGAGGATCACAGCATTCTTGAGGGGCCGAAACCCCCAGGGTTGCAATTTTGCTAGTCTGGTCTCACCTTGACAATAAACTTTCTGCAAAAGAAGGGGCAGGAGTGGGTGAGGCGGCTATGAATAGGGGAGGGGAGTTTCCTGCAACTGCGCTCCCTCCCCTACATTGAATCAAGGTAAAGCAAGTGACCTCTCCCCCTTGCTTGCTCTCCTCCTAGCTTGACCGCTTCTACCTTCCCACCTCCCTCCTTTAGAACACCCACCTGCTTTCTGCGGTTAATGTTTTCAAAGAGAATATAGTTCCCGTGGGCCCTTAAAAGTTTATGTAGCACTTTCTTAGAAGGGGCGCACCCTCAAGCTGAGATTTCTCCTTGTCCTCTCTTTCTCACCCCCCACACAGCTCCTTGGAGAAACATTCACATGAGCCTTTTCCATTTTCTCACCCCATGTCGAAGTTTTAGTTTTTAAAAAAATATGGGGAAGAATATTAGAGGTGATTTGGTTCAACCTCAAGCCTCTCATTTTGCAGAGTAGCCAATCAAAGCCTAAAGAAGTGATGGTGAGGAAAGTGGCTCAAGATCAAGGGTTACTTTAGCTAGCAAAACCAGGAATAGAACAGGAGAGTCCCTAGAGTCTTACTACTTTTTTTCCTTCCACTTATTTCATAGACGGAAAGAATCCCAGAACTCTATCTTAGGCAGGTCAAGTACTTTTAGAGGTGTCTGTGCTTTTGCCAATTGGCTTCAAGACCTGGGATCATACTTCAGTCACTTGGATATATGGACAGTCACTTGCTGTTCATATGAAAGCAAAGACTGAGCCAAGTGGAGTTTGGTCCTCTCTTCAGACCCCCTCCCTCCCCATCCCCAACCCATCAGAACTTATATGGAACATCTATGCTGCACAAGTCATTCTGTTACAATCTCCCCCAGGCCAGGATAAAGTCTGAGCATAGGGATTCTTCTGGTAGAATTTGAGAGGCATCCCTCCTGCCAGCAAGGACACTCTAGAGAGACTTCCCAGAGATAACAGCGGAGCCTAAAACTCAGAGGCTGCTTATCACTCAGGACAAGGTTGGGGAGACCTGTTTAAGCAGGCTGGTGATTTTTTGCTTAAAACCCAGCCACAATGGACCTAGTCTAGAACCCACAGGATCATGGACCTTGATAACTTGTGAGAGCCCTTTGTCACCTGAATAAATCTTTATTGGATCTGGGCTCTAGGCAACTGCTTCTTTTAGAACTATTCCATGTCCCTATCTTCCACTTGTTGATTTTGTTTTGTTTTGACATCATTGACTAGGATTTTGTCTAGACAGGATCAATGGCACAAGTATGTAGGAGCAGAAATGTCATCAAGATGTCAAAATCAACACCAAGGTTTGTTTCTGATGCCCCCACCCCCTTCTTCTGGGCCATTGATCTTGTTACCTGAGCCAGGAGTGCATCAAAGGATGGTTAACATTTGTTAAAGTTTTTGTTTGACATAATTAGAAATCACCGAATTTGACTTCTAATTTTATAGTCAGGGAATCTGAGGTCCAGGAAGGTGAAAAGATTTGCCCACTGGAACACATGGATGAAATTAAATTTTCACCATCAATGCTTTGCCTCCCTCCTCATTCTCTTTATTTCTCTGTACTTGGTAGTTGGATTGTTGGGATAATATGGAGAATAACTTCACTATGAATAAAATGTTAAGCCCCAATATGGGATATAGTAGGGATGGACAGATCTCAGGGTTTACTGTTTCGGTTAATCATGAGGTCCCCTAAGGGTTGCAGGGAGGCTCAGAGCAGGAGTCCCACATGTGTGCCTGGCCTCTTGTTGTGGCCAAAAGCCTCATGCCCTCTGACCACTGCCTTCCACAGAAAGAACATCACCTGTAGGGTGGAACCCTCGCCCCACTGCAACTTTGAGTCTTTCCCTCCCCTGATGACCATTTGGAATGGACAGTGAGAAGTCAAGGAGGCCTGCGGTTGCCTCATCTCCTTAGCTGCACATGGCCCGGCCCCCAAGTGAATTGAGCCATGTTTCCCAGCGTGGAGGATGGAAGTTATCTGGTGGTTGGCGTGGGTGGGCCAGGCGGATCCTTCTATAAGCGCTGCACGATTGCTTCACAGTCTGGCATCTGCCTCCAGATCCCGCTGCAAAAGGACACTGATAAAAAACTAAATGATGGAATGAACTGGAGGGCCGTGGAGTTACTGTGGTCCCTTTGGCCCAGCACAGCCGCTGTAGACCCAGGAACTTCCCTAAGCCTCATTACCCACCTCTATTTGTGAACAGAGGGGCGTGCACCAAGCGCATCCCTTTTGTTGTTAAAATACCTGTGATTTAAACCCTGCTTCCCACGGAAAAGGCATGTGAGCCCAGATAGCATTGTCCTTTCCTTCAGTCTCTTTTTTTTCCCCCTGGACACGCATAACAGAAAAAGGGAAAGTTCTAACAGTTATCTCTCGCAACCTGCCCCCGCCCCATTGCTTGTGACAGGTCGTATATTTCATTACGCAAAGAAAATTGGGAAATCATATCTCTGCAATCCCATCTGGGATTACTTATTTCGCTGCATCCACAGCCGGTCAAAATTGTGAGACGCTACAATGTTAAGAGTAGCTTTCCGCGAGAGGAGGTGGATTCGCGGGCATCTCTGGAGAAACTAGACCGTAATAGGGTGGAGTAAAGCACTTCTAGAGCTGCTCCAAAGTTTCCGGAATCATTCACCACCTCAGGCGGTGCTGCAGATTGTTAGCGAGGTGACTAGGGCTGGTGGTGGAAGGCAGGGTTCCCACCTGCCCAGCCACATATTGAGGCCTCACAAGCCAATAATCGGGCCTCGAATTTTCCGCAGCCGCGTGGGCTCTGCAGGTCAGTTCACCGAGTTAAAATAACGGCAAACCTAGTACAACTAACACCTTCCAGCAAGGTCGGTCACCGTGCCAGGCAGAGGTCTGTCTGGATTGTTGGGAAGCTTTATTTTCTGTAGGTTAACTCCACTGAGTAAAGTGAAGCGCAAAAGAAGGTTAAAGATCCTCCTCGCTGCCAATTCTGTATTTTAACCCACTTGTCCGATCGGAAACCCGGGCTCTAGGCCTCCAAGCCAATCGCCTGCTTTGAATCCAGGCTCTGAAAACCGCCCAGGGCCGCTCAGCTCTGGCCTCCCAGGGTTCACTGAACCGGGAGAGAGATGCGCAGGGACTCGCTCCGGACCTCAAACCGCATGGTGACGAATAACGGAGTCAGCGCCCGCGGAGCGGCAAGGGGCCTGCCAGGTAGGAAAGGCAGCAAGTAATTGGATGGGCCAGGAGGAGCCAATTTGAAATACACTTCCCGCTTATTTTGGGGGGCGGTTATTTGTAGAAAAAAAAAAAAAACAAACAAACAAAAACAAAAAACCGCCACCCTCATCAAGAAAAAAGAAAGAAAACAAAGAAAACCCTCCAGTTCCTTTCCGGCTTTATTTTGCAGGATCCCTCGCTTTCCTCGCTGAAGGCGGGCTTCGGGCTTCGCACTGGGTGAATTTGAACTGCCTGGGGACGAGAAGCGGTGAGGGTGAGAGATTTGGGGTAAAGGGAGAGGGAAGTGGAGCGGGGGCGGGGTAGGGGTGGGGTGCTCCGCATCCGCCAGCTAGGAGAAAAGCAAACCTTGCGCCGCTGCCCCCACCCTCCGGACTGCAGCGTCAACAGCGGCCTCACCGCTTTGTAATTTACAAGAGGAGCTCCAAATTGCAGATCGTAATTTGGTGTCGGTTTACAAGCCAAAAAACACTTCTGTTTCCTCATCTAACAGGTCTTCAGCCACGACCTGACACCTTGAAAGATTGGAACCTGGAAGGAGAAGAAAAAAAGCTGGATTCCCTATGCCCTCACCTTTAGTCCGACTGCACTGTTCTGCAGTCTCTGGGATAAATTGATGTTTATTGAGCTCTGCGTGAAGACTACCTGAAGATTCTTTATCCTCATTATTACCAACGTAACAACCGCTAGGCCAAGGAAGACCCCTCTTTCCATTTTGCATCCGAGGCGCAGAAAAATAATCGGCAAAGGTCACCTAATCAGTGTAACAAGCAGTCTTGAGCCCAGGCTCCCGGACTCTTATTGCCTCTGAATATCTAGTTTACTAACCAGTTTATGCAACTTTAGATTCCTTTTAAATTTTCCAAGAAAAATGCAGATAACTTAGCATTTAATACTGGAGTTCCTTATACTTAAGTTCAAATCTCCCTCCCTGCAGTCCCTCCTTCACCACCTCACCTCTCAGCAGTTGGGGGTGGGGGTGGGGGAGGGAGGTAGTGATTCTCTGGAGGATTTGAGGACAGGGAAATGGAATGTATTCAATTGGGTCACGATTAGAACAACTAGTCCCTAGTACAGCAGATGAAGTGCAGGGAGGGTAGGACAGGTGGGGAGGGGGGCACAGGAGATGGGGCACACGGAGATGGGCAGGAAAGTCTAGAGGAAACGGGACTGTTGCATAGGTTTTTGGTAGGCGGTGGGAGGAGCACGCTGGGAAGGTAATGGTTCTGGGCCTGCATACAGGGACCCGTGGGCCCGATCGCTCCAGGAAGCACGCGGGAGCCACATTCTCCACTTCTGGCCGGATGCTGTGCCAGGCTTTCATCCACGTTCTGAGGACCTGGATCTCTTGTTTGCTCCCCAGAGCCGGTTCCACCGTCCTTGCACCGCCCCCCCCTTCCCCGCTGTTGACTTCAGCTGGTGTAGTTTACTGTATACAAATCTCACTTGTTTCCTCCTGATATAGCAGCTTTCATAACTTGAACTAATTCAAGAGCTGCCCATCTGGTTTATTTTAGTCAACAGCCGCTCACTCCCTTTCCCCTCAGGGTTCTCCTTCCCAATCTAGTTACCTCAAATTAACAAACTTCCCTGATTTTGTTTCTTAATATTCATAATAACTGATGAGAGGCTAATGATCCCCCCCGCCCCCGGGCAATGAATACAAGCCCAGCCTGCAACCGGAGTCGTACACGCAGGCCCCCGGGTAGGTGGAGGTGGGTGGGTGCGTTGTAGATTGCGTTTGTACTTTATGGAGCTTGTGTTTGCAAAGGCAGAAATGTAGCTAGCAGGGGGAGTCACAGGAAACACACACACACACACACACACACACACACACACATACTACCAACAATGAGTTGATAAAAACGTGCCATGCTCAAAACGCCAGGACCTGAAGTGAGAAAGGGTGCAGGGTAATACAATTAAAAACAAACAAACAAACACACACACAAACAAAAAAAAAAACGCGAACCCATTGTGAATCTTTTTGGCTGGGAGTGAAGAGCTCCACGAACTTTCTGAGACTTAAGAGCTTAAGAGCAGAGGTCGACATAGGACCAAGCTGCCCACCAGTCCCCTGCCCTCCCCAAGACCAGTGCGTGACCTAGGGCTCCTCTTTAAACCTCCGTTTCGTCATCGGAAAAACGGGGAAAATAATTCTTCTGCAATCAAGAACCTAAACATAGATGAACAAGTGCATTTTGATAAATAAAGGCAGCAACGCTAAAGCTAAAACTGGTGTTATTAGGTGGTGCCAAGCGAGGGGCCGGCTTTGTCCCACGTCTGAGCGCGCAACAGCTCCCAAGTCACCCTTTGAGCCGCCCAGAGGTACTGGGCTGCCCATAGGAATAAGCAGGGCTGTTTTTCTACTTCCTTCACTGGGTATCGCAAGCAGCTCTAGGGAGAAGTCCCCGCACACACGGAAATCACGGTGCCTATTCACTAGGGAAGAACTTTACAACCCAGCCAAATGTTGGATACCTGCACCTAGCAGTTTGCATTAGTTTCACAGTAATTCCTAAATTCCCATGTTCCAAACTCGGAGTTCGGTGATTCTGAAGGGCTCCGAGAAAAGTAACATTAGGTTCAGTTCAGCAATTTCCTTCCTTTAACAACCAGGTATTGCAGGCCTACTAAGTGCTCGGTGAAATGGCACTCCATTTCCTAATGTCTCCTAAACCTATCTTGAGAGGTATTATTTAGAGGTGTAACTTATAAAAGGGTCTAAGTGATTTTAAAGTTACTTCAAGAAATAGAACGCAGCATTTAATTGGGGGGACTAATTCCTTTCAACATGTAAATTTAACTTATTAGAGATTTATGTAAGGATTATTAAGGCAGACAGTAGGTATTCTTTTTCTTTATAAATTCATGCACGCTAAAAAAGTAATCTTTTTATTAAAAAGACTTCGTTTAAAAACATGCTTAGAGTGAATATATTGTACCTAAATCTCGTAAAGGCAAGTATGTCCGTTCACTTTCAAATCCACTGTAATAGTAGTTCAAAGCACAAAAATGTAAGTGACATAGGTGATTTGGGGACCTGCCTGCCTCATAGGCGTGGTGATGGTTAATGAGGAACTTTGCATTTCGAAGACAAGAGGCGCTAGCTACAAAAATATCTACAGGTCTTTTCTCCACGCACCCCAGCGCTGCGGTGCAAGGTAACTATTGATTTAGTGTTGCAGAAGAAAGCAGGATGCCGCTGTACACCCAATTACAGAGTTCTCACTTTTGCGCCCAATTTGGGCTAAAGACTGAGTCGCAGAAATAGTTGATGCTGACAACGTAGAGATCAACAGTAGCTTTCTACCTCTGTCAGGCCGTCTATTACCTTCTCCTGTGGACAACGCGATTCGTAATAGTGTGCGTCCGTTTGTTTCCTAGTCGGGGAGGTAAACGGCGACTTGACCTCCGCAGGCGCCGGCACATTTGGGTTTAGCATCGGGAATGCGTACCCGGCTGCACCGAAGGCTGCACAGGAGTATCCCAGCAGAGCTTGTTGGGGAGGAGCATGGAGACCGCCGGGCGGGGACTGGGCAGGGCAGGACAGGGGGGGTGGGGGCGGTAGCGCCGAGCTGGAGCTCCTCGGCCAATCAGCGTGCACACCGCCTGACAACTGACCAATCAGCGGGCGCGAAGTTCGGGGCCCCGGAGGGATAATACTAGGAAAAGGGAGCGGAGGCCGGAGACTGCAGCTAGGAGCGCTGCGCCGCAAGTTGCTGCGTGCGTTCGCCAAGCCCGAGAGCCCTAGGTCTGAGGCAGGCCAGGGCGGCTCGACCCTTCCCGCCCAGCTTGGGGCAGAGGAACCCGAAAGTAGCTTCGGCAAGGTGAAGCGGCCGGGGCAGCCGAGGACTGATATTAACTTGGCAGAGACCGGGATGTGTGGGACGAGGCCATAAGGACTTGACTCACCTTCTCCATCCCCTTTCTACGCTACACCCCCATCCAGTGGGCTCCGGGCCTCCAACTGTCAGCCCCCACCCCCCACCCCCCGATTTCGTGGCAGGGTGTGGCGACCCGATTTCTGTTTGCAAGCACAGCCAGCAGTCCAAGAGCCAGGTCCCAAGGCTGGATATCTTTTGCCTCGGCTGTTAGCCGGGCTTCAGAGTCTTGGTGAGTGCTGTGATGTTGCTGGGGTGTTAGGGAGGGCAGAGGGTGAGAACCAAATTTATTTTACTTGGAAGACTTGCCTTAAAGTGCATAGAGACCTGGGGCTCAGAGGCTCAGCGCGGCCCAAATCCTGTTGATGCTGGACGGGCATCTGCATCTCTCTGCCCAGTGTCCCTGCGGGACTGTAACGACAGCCCAACACTTTGGTTATTAGTCACGTTATTAGCTGGGATGGGAAGGGGAATGAGAGGCCTTTTCCAAGCCCACGGAGGAGTCTTTGTGGTGGTGTAGGCGGATGAGATATATTTGGGAGCCATAGGGTGGGGCAGTACCTCTCTGAGAGGCCCCTTGTGAAGCAAAGGAAAATAATTCTTCCATCAACATTTTAATAGTCATCATGGCCATACTAGCTGGGAATGGGGAAAGCCTGACAAGTGGCCCGAGCCGGCCTATTTGGAGACAATGTTCCTGTGTGTGCATTACGCAGGGACTATTCTGACAGCGTGTGTACAGCTAGAGAGGGCTGCGGTTAAAGGTCAGAAGCTCACAGTGCATTTATGATTCATAGATACAAACCTTGCTGGGTTGGGACCCCTGGGGTTCCTTAAGATCCCCGACAGGCCCGAGTGGCCTGGATGTGAGGAAGGGGCAAAAAACGGGGCTCCCTGTTGGGCTGGAGGCGGGCAGACCGGGAGGTTTGGGCCCGAGGCCTGGGGTCAGTGCCTCACTCCGGTGGGGCGTGGGGTCTTTGTGTCTCCCAGCGCAGGCCGCTGAGCGTGGGTCCGAGCGACGCGCCCCGCGCCCCGCGCCATGGCCGACCGGCAGGCGGGCCCGGCGGCCGGGGACTGGGAGATCGACGTGGAGAGCCTAGAGTTGGAGGAGGACGGCCGCGGCGCGCCGCCGCTGCCCACGCCGCCCGGGCCCAGCCCGCCGCCGGCCGAGGGGGACGGCGAGGACGACGACGAGGAGGACGAGGACGACGACGACGTGGAGGACGAGGCGGACGGCGACGAGGCGGGCGCGTCCCCAGGGGTGTCCTGTCGGCCCCAGCAGCAGAGGGTCGCGGAGCCCAGGCTGCCTCCGGCGCAGCCGACCTCGCAGGCCGCCGCCGGGCACCCGGAGCGCTGCGTGCACGCGGGCGGCGGCGCGGAGCCGCGCAAGCTGAGCCGCACGCCCAAGTGCGCGCGCTGCCGCAACCACGGCGTGGTGTCCTGCCTCAAGGGCCACAAACGCTTCTGCCGCTGGCGGGACTGCCAGTGCGCCAACTGCCTGCTGGTGGTGGAGCGGCAGCGCGTCATGGCGGCCCAGGTGGCGCTCCGCAGGCAGCAGGCCACCGAGGTGCGTACGGCCCGGGCTTCCGCGCCGCCGGGGGCGGGGGGAGCCGGAGGCGACGAGGCTGCGCCCGCGCACCAGGGCCCAGGGCCTCGGGGCGCCCGGCACGACCTCGGGAGTGCGGTGAGGACACTTTTCTCCCTCCGGAGTCCGGAGGGAGGATGCCCCGGGCGGCGCTGGTTAACTTCGTAGAAAAGATTTTACGTTCAAAAGCCGTTAGGCCCGCTCGGGACCTCGTGGGGAAGGCGTTTTCCTTTGCCTTTTGACGTTATGAAGTTTGAGTTGGTGGTGCTGGGAGGAGGA
Organism: Noctilio leporinus; assembly: GCA_004026585.1. Lineage (NCBI taxonomy): Eukaryota > Metazoa > Chordata > Mammalia > Chiroptera > Noctilionidae > Noctilio > Noctilio leporinus. The sequence continues at coordinate 39,554 of PVIW01007997.1, read as the reverse complement.
GGGTTAGAGTTTGGCATCCATCCCTAGGATCACTGCTGTACTCCAGTTGATCGCGAAAAAACAAAAACAAAAATCACGCAGGGCACAGGGTGCCTCCGCTGTCCTGGGCGACTCGACTAACGTAGGCTGAAAGTGGTGCCCATGAGACCGGAGGACGAGGCGTGCGAAGTTAGGCGTCCGCAGCTCAAGATCATGCAGCCAGAGTTTCCAGCCCCGAGAACTTTCTTTAAAACCGTTGGAGGGGGCCTCTGCGTCTTCCCGACCTGAGGCCCCAGATGTGAGGAGATAGAGCCAGGGTTTTTAAGGGAGAGGCCCTTCTTGAACGTCTGACTTGATGTTTCCACGTGTTCCTGCCTCGGGGGAGGGGATTTCAGAGCTAGGGAAGCTACTGCGCCCCCCTCCCACACTCAGGACAGGGGAGAGATTTTTGATTCCACTTTTTGTTTTTGGCTGGGAGGGGCTGGAAAGTGGATCTCTGTATACATCGAAAACAATGACCCTAATGAAAAGGCTCCCAAGAGCCCTGGAGAATGAGCAGGGAGCCATAGGTGACCCCGGTTCCGAGTTGGGACTCGGCCTCGTCCCCAGTCCTGTTTCATCGAGGACCCTGTGTTGCCTCTTTCTCCTCACGGCCTGCTAGGCTGGAAACGAGACCAGAAGGGCCCAGAAATCTGCCCACGAAGCTGTCGCAAGGTGTCCTTGTTCTGTGTCCCTCGCAGCTTCGGAGGGTTTCGTTCGCCTTCCGAGTCCCAGTTGATCAGTGAACAATCCGGAGTTTTCTGCCAGACCAGGGAAGAGTCTTAAGATATGGGCCCTCATATCTGTTCCTTGACTCCCTGCACCCATCCTACTCATCCTATTTCAGGGAAAAACTAGCTCCACGCCACTGCTTATGGGCACATTCAACCTTACCGCTGGTTGCAGAGGGTCGGTGCTAGGCGAAGGCGGTGCAGCTTTCAGGTCCCGGCTCCCATTCTGTGTTGTGGATTTCCATCCTCACAGCCCCCCCGCCCCCGCCCCCAATTCTGGCTGCTGGGCATATCTGGCAGGATTCTAGCAAAGTAGCCCCAGAGAAAACCAGGAAGCAGGGGTCCCTGCTCACCAGTTGGTGGCTTCGGACAGCTAGCTCATTGCCTTGAAATTAGGGAATGCTAATACTAATTGATTTGGAATAATTTTCACATGGGATAGGAAAAATGAATATATTTAGACAGGGGAGAGTTACTGATATCCTTTTTGTCTTTCTTCTCTCCCACGTTTTCTTCAGGGCATTATTGATTATGTTTCTTGTGCTTACAGGACAAGAAGGGGCTTTCTGGGAAGCAGAATAACTTTGAGCGCAAAGCTGTGTATCAGAGGCAAATCAGGGCACCCAGTTTGCTGGCCAAAAGTATTTTAGAAGGTAAAGCATCATGAAATCATCTCTTTAACCTTTAAAACCAAGTTCTGAGTGATTCTCATCCTTCTGGTGTATGGTATTTTTATTAACCTATAAAGGAGCAATCTGAGGGGAACGTACCTTTTATTAGAAGGTTTTGCTCTAGGAAGGAAATCCAGGTGTGGGAAAATGAATCCATCCTGATTTTGTTACTGATAATTTTGTCGTCAGCTAAACAATTAATGGGTTAACAGGGAGTGCATGTGAAATTTGCCCTAGCATGAGGGATGTACAAAGATACACTGCCAAGTAATCCCAGAGAGATGTCCTGGAAGGAAATAAAATTTAAAAAGTTATTTAGTTGTTGGAGCTAAGTAGAGTACGTCACATGAGGAATTAAACAGCTACCCACACTTAACACGTCTAATCTGGGCCATCCAACCTCTAATCCCACTCATTTTCATTTTACCATGTCCCTCCCTGAATGATCTATAATTGTGTTTTTCCCACACTTTATTTTTATCATTTTGGCAGTTGAGATTGTAAAATCAAACAAGTGAGGTGCAGGTTGAATTTGATCAATGTGAAACCTTTAGCCTTCTCCATATTTTTACTTCTTTATAGCCTGGGGATACATTAGTTTCTCTTAAACTATTACTGATTTTTCAAAGCAATTCTGTTTGGATGTGGAATTTATTTATTAATCCAATAAGTAAATGGTGACTACCTTTCACCATTTAAGGAAAAGAAAAGTTTATATGTACTCTAATTCTGCTTCAAAGATTCATGTTGAAAAGCAGAGTCGTTTCTATTTTATTTTTATTTTTTATTTTTTAAAAGATTTTTCTTCATTATTTTTAGATAGAAGGGCAGTGAGAAAGGAAGAAAGGTGGAGAAGCATCAATATAAGGCTGTCTTTCACCTGCCTCCAGCTACAGACCTGGCTGGAGACCTAGTATGTGCCCTGACTGGGAGTTGAACCAGTGACCTTTAGGTTTTCAGGCCAACACCAATCCACTGAGCCACCAGCCAGGGCCCAAGCAGAGTTATTTTTAAAAGTAGACATTTGAATTTTACTTTTTCTTACGTGGCTTCTGAATTGAGTTTGATCTGGACAGGGTTTAAAGTTTGTTCATATCTTACCCTGTGCTGTGTACTTCTGGCCTTAGAATGGTTTCTGATGCATTAAAAGTGAATTTGATTACAAACTGGGTAAACAGATTTAAAACCATAGAGCCTACACTGATAAATTGAAATTGCAACAATTTGAGAAGTGGGAGGAAGAAATGTAATAGTAAATTGGAGTAAATAACTTTCTGGCAAAAACTAACCCTAGAAAAGGATACATTAATTTTCAAATTTTATTTTATTTGCAAAGGAATATGACGGCTTTATCACTATATAAATAAAAACATTAGAATGGATCTTTCAAATGAATTTGATAGTGGTGAGTGTTTGGGGATGATGCAAGTATTTGATACCACCTAGAAATTTATTTATGTTGTTATACTAATTTTTGTTTTTGTTTTTATAAACCTGTAATGAATTAATCTATATTCTAATGATTGCTTGTTCAACCATTTGGGCATCTGGCCACTGATTAGTGCTTGGGAAAATATACTGGAGCAGTTGTTTTCAATATAGCAGGGGATCTCAGCACCACCCCCACTTTCGTTTGTTTGTACTGGTAGTCAGGGGTAGGGGCCTGGTTCAGTGTTCACGGCAGAATCTGTTCGCTAGTTAACAACTCTAGTTTTCCGTGTTTCCGTTTCCTTATGTTTTTTCTTTTTTTCTCCTCACTAACCTGCTTTAACTTTCTCTTTTTTCCTAGTTCTCCTTGGATTATTCTCCAACTGTAACAATCTGTACATAATGAGCCATCTTTAGAAAATAAAAGTGACGTCAGCTCTAGGTATAGATATCTTTCTTAATAATGGAAAAAGATGACATGAATAGTAATACGTCATTGATTGAAGTAAGATTAGCAGCCTTTCTCTTAATGTGTAGGAGCCTGGGAAGAATATTAAAATATCAGTCAGTGAAGTTACACTTGTCAAGTAAACAAAACACACTTATAAGTACTAAAACAATAAGAACAAAAACATTAAAACACGGATATCCTTTCCCCAAAAGGAAACAATTTTAATTGAACCAGTACATTTGCTTTCTGTATAAAAATGTCAGTGATATACAACTATAAACACTTGTTCTGCCAACTTGCTGTGTTTCTGTTGCCTTCTGGATTTCCAGATTTCCCCCCTAGATGTTAATCTCTTTCGTATGCAATGCTTGCTTATTCTAGGCTACCGCCCCATTCCAGCAGAGACTTATGTGGGAGGGAGTTTACCTCTACCTCCCCCAGTAAGTGACCGGATGAGGAAAAGGCGGGCCTTTGCCGATAAAGAGTTGGAGAACATTATGCTGGAGAGAGAATATAAAGAGAGGGAGATGCTGGAAGCTTCCCAAGCTGCTGCCTTGTTCCTGCCCAACCGCATGGTGCATGGACCTGAATACAACTCCTACAAAAGTGCCTACAGCCCCACCCCAGTGGAACCACCAAACAAAGACTTCTGTAATTTTTTGCCCACCTGCCTTGATCTAACCATGCAGTATTCAGGGTCTGGGAATATGGAACTAATTTCTTCTAATGTCAGTGTGGCCACGACTTACAGACAGTATCCCTTGTCCTCAAGATTTTTGGTTTGGCCCAAGTGTGGCCCCATTAGTGACACTCTCCTCTACCAGCAATGCCTGCTAAACACCACCACCTCAGTTCAAGCCCTGAAACCTGGGGCCAGCTGGGACTTGAAGGAGGGATTCCTTGCAGAACATGACATGATGCCACCGAAATTGGAAGGCTCTCTGGTGCTGCCTCACACTCCTGAGGTCCAGACCTCAAGAAGTGACTTTCAGGGTCACCAGGCTGTCCCTGAGAGGTCTGCATTCTCCCCACCCCGACGGAATTTCTCCCCGATTGTTGACAAGGACTCCCTGGCAGCTCAAGGGCACGTATTAACCAAGATCAGCAAAGAAAGCACCAGGCACCCTCTGCCACTTAAACATAATCCATTCCACTCATTATTCCAGCAAACTCTTAATGACAAATCAGGTTCTGAGTTGAAAACACCATTTGTCAAAGAGGCCTTTGAAGAGGCCCCTAAGAAACACAGAGAGTGTTTAGTCAAGGAGAACCAGAAGTACACATTTACAATAGATAGATGTGCAAAAGACCTTTTTGTAGCCAAACAAGTTGGAACAAAACTCTCGGTGAATGAACCGCTGTCATTTTCTGTTGAGTCTATTCTCAAGAGGCCTTCATCTGCCATCACTCACCTCTCTCAGTGAAAGCCTGCTGAAATGGAAAGCTGGATTTCTTGCAGTCTCAGAGGGTTCTTATTGCTGATTTTTTAAAAAGAAAATGTTAAGATGTTTGTATAAAGAAATTTCTAATGTAAATGATGGTGATTAAAAATGTATATTCAGATGCATGTACTTCTCACCACATGTTTAAACTTAAAAATGGAAGTTGCTTATGTGCAAATTGTAAAGTTCCACACTTTACACATTATTTCAAAAAGCAATAAAATTGACACTGCCTTGTAAAAGCCCCAGTATTTGTTGAAGTGAGTAGTTGCCTCTGTCTAGGCAAAAAAGCTAGTGTTCATGAAATGTGATCTTTATTTTTCTATGATTCTTTGTGATTTCAAGTGCTTTTAATGGTCCCTGGGGGTCACAAGAGGACCTTTATAATGCCTTAGTTTTTGCATTTTGGAGGGCATGTAAATGTATCTATTCAAGACTGAGGCAAAATAGATTTACAGAAAACATAGGGAAGATTTTCATGCTTATGGAATTGTGGTTTTATGTGATTAGACAAAGTTGAATTAAATTGAAGAGAAATCAAGTTTAATATCTTGTTCATATGATGACATGAGTTCTTGGAATGGATCTCTTCAAGCTTTAGGTCCCAGTGTCTTTCCCTGTTGGGGATGTGTATATAGGGCCTTGCTTCCTTTCTCAGTTGATCCTTCCTGCTATGGTTTTCGGGTTGCTAGGAACCCAGAGCAGGCTGCCACGTAGAGTGCAGTCAGTTTAAACCATGATGGCACGGGGTTGAGCCCTTGAGTTACTTTTGTGTTACTTCTGTTTCCTAAGGGCGGGTGACAGCAGACATTCAGAGGCAGGTCCAAGATTCAGCTGGTCATCAAAGGTTTCGAGTGTAGTAGCTCTTTGCTGAGTTAAATGCTTTTACTATTCAAATTGCTTTATCTGTCAGTTGCAGAAACCATCAGATGTTTATCACAGCATGAGGGTGGCTGCTTGATTTTTAAACTTTTCCCCTCTGGTTTTTTAAGTTCATTATTACCCTCCTGTTTTGTTGAACAAAATGTTAACTGTTGTTCTGTATGATTGATAAAAGTAAGACCTCATCTGTGGACCCCAGATGAGGGGGTCCAAGTCAAGTTCTAAGATGTTTCAGTCATTTCAACCCCGAAAATCAAGAACCAAATACTTCACCTTTTAATTTTGCCACGGAGTGAATTTTCTTTTCAGCTCTGCTCTCATTTGGATGAAAAGAATATTAGATGGGTGTGTGGAATGTGCCAAGAAACTTGGCAGCTTAAAGAGTTTCTTGCATGGAAAACATTTAAAATTATTTAAAAATGCTTTTGCTACTGATGAGCTCATGTAAATCTCCAGGGCGTTCTCTGGATTGTTGCTTAAAATTAGCATCGGTTTCAAAAACAACAAGCCAAAACTTAGGTTGAATTTCAGTTTGTATTTGTAAAATAATACTTGGTTTTGTTGAGTCAAATTTACTTATTTTCTCTATTGCAAAAGCCAGAGCAAATGGAAGTTTGCCAGAGGACAAGAAAAGGAAAGCGGGCAGAAATCCCAATAACTGTTGAAGATTATCATTAAGTGGAAAAATGTTTTCTAGCCATGAATGCCCCCGTGTCAGAGACAGAGTTTCATTGAAGTTACCCCCTGCTACCCCCGACTCCAGTTATCTTTGCTTTATCTATATTCTTATTAATTTTATCTTTTAACCAGGAATTAATTTTTTGTCACGTTAAATGTAAACTTAGCATCGATATCTAACAGCTGCCAGGTAATGGGGGAAAACAGTAAATCCACATAAAAAATCTCAAGGAGAAGGCCTTCTTAATCCAAACATGGATTTTCTCTCTTTCTTACTCTATTGTAGTATTTTGACATACTTGTCAATTATGTCTTCCTTGTGTTCAGTGAAAATTTTGGGGCATTTTTTCTGTCCTCTCTATAATCATTTTACTCTCATTAGGTGAATCCAGCTCTGGGTATTAGTGGTTTTCCTCACATTACCAGTGATTAGAGTATTTATTGTTCTTGAACATTTATAAGGGTCAATACTTTGCTTGGTGAATTTACTATCATACCAATTCATTAATTCTATTGTAATGGTGAGTTTTTGGAATTTCAAACCTACCAGCTCTTCCATCAGCCACTCAGAGGTTTGTGCTAGGTTCTTTGCTGCTTTTAATCATTTTGCTCCCATAAAGGCTATGATTTGACTATGAAGAGTCTTCAAAGGACACTGCCATTGACATATTAAATCAAACTTATGCTTTACTTTAAGCATTTTTTATGTTCAAGGCAATAAATGGATGTGGCTTTAATCATTTTAAGAATGTAATAGGGCTTTTTCTCAATTTAACTCATGTTAATGCAGCTCTAATGACATTATTTTCCTTTCATCTCAACTTATCTAGCTTATTTTTTGCTAAATTTGCAGTTTTGAATAGTTAATTTTAAAATTCCCTTTTTAATCCTTTGGTGGCAGGAGTAGGAAAAATCCTAGGCAAAGCCATAAATTAGGGAAGTTGCTTACCTTCTCTCTCTTTTTAAACCTAGTTCTTTTTAGTTAGAAGTATAATATATGGTTTTAATTGTGGTGTAATCCAAATAACATAAAATTTACCATATTAACCAGTTTTAAACGTACAGTTTAGTGGTATTAACTACATTCACCATCCATTCACAGAACTCTTTTTATCTTGCAAAACTGAAACTCTGTATTCATTAAGCAATAACTACCCCCCAGTGGCCTGTCTAAAAATTGGACTACTCTAGATAGCTCATATAAATGGAATCATACTATGTTTGCCCTTTCGTGACCAGCTTATTTCACTTAGAATAATGTCTTCAAGGTTCATTTATGGTGTAGCATGTCAGATTTTCCTTTCTTTTTAAGACTAATATTCCATTGTAGGTATATATTGTTTTGTTCATTCATCTGTTGAGGTGCTTTCCTCTTTTGGCTCTTCTAAACAATGCTGCTATGAACATGGATATACAAAGATCTCTTCTCCTAGTCCTCACTTCCTGATTTCACTTTCTTCCCGATTCCTGGAACTCAGTTTTCTCAAGCACACATCCCTTCCACGCTGTCCTTCTCCCCCAGCACATGGGCAGGCTTAGTGGCTCACTTAGACAGCACCACCGTGCCCAGAGATGCTGCAATATCAGTGGTGTACCTTTTAATGTGAGTTTGCATGTGATAACCATCGCCTGCATTTAAAAGTTTAATTCTAATTGTGGAATGAAAGGCTTGTATCGACTTGTATTAACGAACTCTTTGGAATTCTTTCTACAAAGTCTCAGCAGTGCTAGAGAGCTAAGAAATGGCTGAAGGTCAAGATGAAGAAAGAAGGCGAATCCACAATTCCCTCTAAAAGTATTAATGTTGGGTTTTTCAATCAGTGCTAGAATTCTTATTGGCCTGCCTAATTTTACTTATTTTTGGCTTAACTTCCTTTATTCCTATTCTAGGTCTGTAAGCTCAGGCTTATTTTCTTCTAAGGCCTACTTTGTAGGACTGGTAGTTCTTGAGATACTGGATGCTGCAATGTACCAGGTCTGTCCCAAAAGTATCACACACAAACGGTTTTCATTATATTGGCACATTGGCTTGATACTTTTGGGACAGACCTTCATATAAATTGGGTTTATGACACTCACTTATGTTTAATGATTATACCAAGCTTTTATCATATCTACCACCTTTAGTTATCTTGGTTTTTAACTTGTTATATCTAAACATATTGTGGGCATGCTTGACAGAGACACATGAAGTAGGTTGGCACCTGATGTAATGATAAATGTGTCATAATAATTAACATGTGTTTGGTGCCCAGTAATTTATACGACACATTTGTATTTTTCTCTTTTGTTCCTCATATAAATGCTATATGAAACTGGCAAATGGCTATATCAGTAATTGAATCTATAGGTCTCTCTCTGTGTATGTTGGAGATATTTTCCAATACGATGACTTGATATCGCGTAATCTATCTTTAAGGGTTGGTTTGTAAATGTTAAGTGCACCAGATGCTTATGTATAACATACGATAAATTATATACGTGTAACATTAGCTGTATGACTACATATATCTCTATGTAGAAACATTTGTATACCTACCTTAGCTTCATAACACATGAACACACATGATCTTATGGAGGTATGAGAACAGTTGAGATAAAGAATGAGAAAGGGAACTATTAGAGAAGGACAACTAACTGACAGTCCCAGCTGTCACACATTTGGATCCACTCTGGTGTTTATACCAAGGCCACACTTTCCTCAGGCTGCTTCTAGCCAATGGCAGAGTAGAGTAGGGTTGCTAGAAAGGAGCCATTTCTGTCCTGATATGGGACTCCTCTAACAGGCATCCTTGGTTGGGGAACTCCCCATCCAAGTATTTTGTTATGGATGTTTTAGAAGCCTAAAAACAAGCACTGCCATTATATGTCTAAAAGTTCAATCAAGAAATAGAACAAAGGAGTTGGCATTTGGAGATTGGAATATAACTTACCTAACTTTATTATTGATTGTAATGGTATCAAAATGACATGTCCAGGAGCAAGAAGACTTCTTGGATTAACCTTCAAAACTAACCCCTAACTCTAGAATTGATCTCTAATACTAAACACCAGAATTAACTAGTAGCCATGTAGAAACAGTATGTACTGGCCCACCACACCTCCTCTGCAGATAGAGAATTATTGAGTGTTTCTATTTTCTGCGTGCAGGTTTATTTTTGAAAGAAAGGGTAGAGAAATAGGCAGAGCTATTCATGCCTCCTTCCCTATTCCATACTTGCACCAATCAGGTAAATTATTCTAACCTCAATCCTTTGATTAACACATAATTTTTATTATTTCTTTGTTTTGAATTGAAATCCATCCAAAGACCACAAACTCTGAAACAGTTCAGATCATTGCTGAAGACATAAGCCAGGGGCCAAGAAATAGTGTGATTACTTCGTATATATGCACCTTTTTTTCCTTTAGAACAAAAACAAAAACTAGAGGAATGACTTCATTTACTCTAGATGGGATTAAGACATTAAGTATAAAATGCTGGCAAATACTGAAGTATTATTTCACTGATGAGTGTATCATTTGATATTAAGTAGAGTGACCCTTGGGGATTGTACTACTATTATTCATCACCAAATTATTGTCATGGATTATTATCATAAAAAGTTATCACAGGAAGGTACCTGAGATGTTGTGAAAGTATCAAGTCAAAATATTTTCTCTCTTGACAGGGTTGCTAGAGAGGTATTGGAGAGAGGAATGTCAAAGACAAGATATGTCTCAATTCAGCAAGGCATCTAACCAATCTTTCATGATAAAAAATCTTCAGGATGGAAAACAGTGAAGTCAGGTAGAATTTTTAGCTGTTGGAACAGCTACCTTCAAAAGTAATAAATCAATGCCAATTTTGAGGACAGTGTTTAGTCTTATAGCTCTTGGTTCTCTTATTTTGGACCATCCTGGCTAGCAGATGAAGGCATGAATAGTTTGTTGTCAATCTTTGGATGACATTAAGTTGAGAGGTCTGACCACTATTGTTGATAGCTGTTGAGGCTATACCTCAAGGGGAAAATCCTGTATTTGGATTTCAGAAACAACTATCACACAACTATGAAACTATATGCCAAGGGAGATTTGACTTAACATAAGTTTATGTGAAAACAATCTGGGAGTCATAGGGGATCACAAAGCTCAACAAAGAACCAAGAGTGAATATAGTTGATGTATTATAGATTTGTACACCTGAAAACTACATAATTTCATTAACCAGTGTCACCCCAATAAATTCAATTACAAAAAAGAATGAAGAATGAGTCATGGCTATAAGAAACTGTCAATGCAAATTTAGAGTCTATTAATAGAGTGTCCAGATTAAGGCAGATGCTAACTACAGTGCTTCCCAGCCCCCTTCCCCACCAGATCACATCTGGGATTTTATATACAGTTCTGTGCATTGCATTTTCAATGTGAACATTGATGGGCTTGGTTCCATTGGAGGAATGGAACCAAGAATAAGGATGGTGAAATGTCTTCCAGTCTTCTTTGACTATAGACAGTTTTAAGGACACTGAGAATGATGGGGAAAAAAGAGATCTTTAGAAGGCTTGATTTGTGTTTTCATGTATTTGAAATATTGTCATTTTGAAGAAGGAATTAAGGTGTCTTGGGAGTTTCTGGAAATAAAAACTCAGGGCTAACAGAGGATGTTACAGCGGGTGAGATAGAGCTCAATTAAAGGGGACTAAGTTCACTTTGGATTGTCCATGAATGGACATTTCTTTCACAAGGCAGACTAGTTCATTTATGGACAACCCATAAATCTTAAGATGCAGCTTTCAAAAATTTATAATCTGGGAAGTTAACAGAGATTACATTCATTACTTTACCCTCCTTTATACTTCGTGAGTGCAGACAGCCCTCTGCGTGGAGTGAGCCCACAGTTATTTCCTGTCATTTTAGCCCTAGATTGGATGTGACTCAGCTCTCTTTTCCTCTCCCTCTCAATAACTTTTATTTCAACCAGAGCTTTTGAAAATGAAACTTGTAGATACAGGAGTTCCCTGCAGGAAAGCAGTGGATTTAACCTCAACTGCCCCAATTTGTTATGAAACTCAAGCTTGCTGGCAATGGCCATGAAATCAACAAAGGATCATCATTCTTCCACACACACACTAAAGCAGTGAAGGGCCCAGAGTGATCCACGCTCAAAAAGCCCTGAAACACTTGCTGTTAATGATAACTTCACATGAAACACTTGCAAAAGCCCAGTGAAAACCAAACACAAAATACACATTACTGTCTCCTGAGATAACAAATCTGAAGGCTCAGGGGAGGCAGAAAGCAGGTGGGTAAGTGAGAGAGCTGTGCGATTGTGTGATTTATGGAATTCAGTTCAGTTTAACAAACTTGTTCTGAGAACTTCCTGTGTGCTAGACACAATGCCAGTAACTGGGCCTGTATGTTATTTAGGTTCTTTGAAGTAGAAAAAGACTCCAGAGGCCTATTTAAGTTATTTTTTAAAAATAATTTAATTTAAGGAAAGATAAGGAAGGTGGATATCTTGACCCTTTGGAGGTCTCACAAAGACTGGAACGTGCGTGGTCTGGGCACTGGAAGGTAGTTCGGCCTAGATCTAGCAACCTTACTTCCTGTTGTTCCCTTGGCAGCTAAGTAAATGCATGGCCCAGGGAAAGTGCTGGAAATTGCTAGTTCCTTATTCAATATCCACTCTCCTCTTCTTTAGTAACATAACCCTTGTTTTATCTGGATTGGTGACGTGCCCAGCTGAAAGGCTGCATTACCCAGCCTAGTTTGCAGCCTAGTCATCAAGGTGCACTGCAGGTGGACAGCCATGGGTAGGACTTCAGGAAATTTCCCTAAAGGGGACTGAAACAACAATGAGTAGTGCCTTTTTCATCTTTTTTTCTTGGAATTTGGAACACTGGTAGCCTCTTACGACCTTGAGCTTGGCAGCCATGTTCAAAGGAGTTTGGAGCAGAGAAATCAAAGTAGCTTGGATGCCTGTTCACTTTAGGATCATCTATATCAGCTCTGGATGGCTTTCCTCCATTTGTTCATCTTTTATGAGAGATAACAACTCTTTATGTGCATAAGCCATTGTCTTTAGGTCTTAGTACAAACAGCTGAATATAATTCCTCCTGATAAGGAAGGGCTTACAACATTTGGATGGAGTGTCTACTGGCTATGTCTGCTTTTCCTACGGTTCCCATTCTATTTCCTCAATTTTCCTTCCCTGCATGATTTTGCTTTTCTGTCATCTCTGTGTGCATCTTTTGGCTTCTTTCTCTACCACCTATTGTCTTCTCATACTGTTAAGTCCTTTCCTCAAACCTAAGAGTAGGATCTGATGAGTTTAGTGAATCCCTTTTGTCTTCTTTTGGTCAAGCCTTCCAGGTAAGGTACCTGCATTGGTTTCTGTGGGGAATCATGTGGTATAAACCATGATAGTCTCCCAAATGAAACAAATGAAACATCTCACTGGAAGCCTGGATGTAGGGGATCTTAGAATATAATAAATTCCTCTCCCAGATTAGTTCAAAATAGTTTAAAATTAGAATAAGACATGGTCCCTGCTCTCCCAGAGCTCAGGGCCCCTGTAAAAGAAACATCCATATGCCTAATATTTTTCTGCAAAATCCATTTCCAACTATTAGTCAGATGTTACTATTCCTAATAATAACTAACATTTGTTCTCGTGTTTATTTTTCATCTGAAACTTTACATACCTTATTTAACCCACAATTTTCACCTTGTGAATTAGGTATAATAGTTATTCTCATTTCACATATAAGGATACACTTGAAGAAGTGAAGCAATTTGTCCAGGACCATATATGTGGATGTGACTGCATAGAGAAGAATTTCAGGTAATCGGAATTGGAGTTTTTACTCCTAACCATCTTAACCGGTGTCTCACACCGTATCCTAGAAATGAAAAAGGGCTCATTTTCATGGCAGCATCTTGCTATAGGAAGAAAGATAAGGATACAGAGGAGGAAGAGCTGAGTTCTGACCCCAATGTTTCCTTTTTTTGTCCTTTTGCTTCTTTGGATCTCAGATTTTCTCCAGTGGTAAAATTGGAGAAGTCAATGAAATAGACCTTAAAGAGTTGGCTGTTGAAAGACCTGACTTTAAATTCTGCCTGGGTCATATGGTTGTCATATGGCAGGAAGACCCAGCAGAACCAACTGAGTTGTGGTGACTCTAGCCAGTCCAGTCAGCCTAGGCTCTGCCTATAGTGTTAATCCTCTAGGATGAGACTCTTTAACAATACACTTCTTATAGAGTAGAGCTAAATTGTCCAGGGCCACAGCTGAGGCCTGAACCATAGGATGTGTTTTAAGAAGCTTAGCCTGAGGCTGAAAAGCCTACAAGAGGAAACAGACATGGCTCATAGTAACTAACTCAGTTTCAGTTCTAGTCTACCAATTGTTATATGGCTGTTCCCCTCCTTTTTCCACTCACACAAATGACTAATATTTGTAATGTGAACCTGTTCCCTTAGATTACTTCCAGAAGGCAGCATGGCAACCTAGAATGCATGTAGGCTTGGAGTAAAATTAAGCCTGGCTTTAAACCTCAGCTTCTCCTCAGCAATTATATCACCTCCCTGAGCTTCCTTCCCTCTGCCTACTGTGTGATGGAGAAATCAGCAGCAAAGAGAATTGTAAGGATTAAATGAGATAATGTACGTACAGGGTGCATGAGATAAATTGGCAATAATGTTGCATCTCCTTATTTCATGTGCTTATTAATTTTGAAAAAATTATGTTTCTAAGGTTATGATTTAACATCATTGTTTCAGATATAAAGTATTAAATTCCGAGCACAACCATCATGCTGAAGGAATATGACATTAGAGCAACCATAATTTCTGGACTGCACAGGGTGAACTGCTAAGGAAATTGCAGACTTCAATAGCATCCCTTCATGTGCAGTATACAACGTGAAGAAGGTGTATGATGTGGATCCTGATGTTACCAAATCAACAAGGAAAATACATAAGGTATGCATGGATCACACAAGTCCAGATATTGTACCCAGAATCCAGGAGATCATCAATGAAGATCCAGGAGAGTCAATGCGCTCCATAGCAAGAGAACTGCTAATGTTGGATGCAACGGTTTGCAAGATTATTGCTGAAGGTATCAGATACAGATCATATGTTCTTAGAAGAGGCCAGTTTATGACACAGGAGACAAAGGAAAGGTACTTTAAAAAAGCAAGAACACTGCTAACAAAATGGAAAAATCCCAAAGAAAAACACTTTCTGATTTTCTTCTCTGATGAAAAGAATTTTCAGCAGGACCAAATAGTCAACAGAAGAAACAACTGGTGGTTCTGTGAACATCGTAATGAAGTCCTAATTGTCATGAAAATGAAATTTCCTGCTAGTGATGGTGTTAGGTGTTGTCAGCAATGAAGGAGATAGTATGACCCTGCATTTGTTTCCACAAGGCTTGAAGGTGACTGCTGATGTTTACCTTGACATTTTGAGAGAAGTAGTTGTACTGTGGATGAAACAAGTTGCAAAAAGATGTCATTTTATCTTCCAGCAAGATGGTGCACCAGCACAGAATGCCAAAAAGGTGCAGGAATTTCTCAGTGTTAGTGTTTCTGAATTCTGCTCAAAGGACGTCTGGCCACCTAGTTGACCAGATGCAAATCCTTTAGACTATTACGTATGGAGTGTTTGTGAGAGAGAAGTTAATAAACAACCTCATTCCAAATAAAGAGGCTGTTAAAACTAAGATTGAAAAATTAGGATGTCCATGGATAAAGAAAAGTTAGTTAAAGCATACTCAAGATTCTAAAGTTGAATAGAGTCTATTACTACAGCAAATGAAGACTTTCTTAAACAATTAAAAAATGATTATGGGAGGGGGACAGAGGAGAGCAAAAAGGGGATGGATGTAATACAACAACAATAAAATTTAAAAAAAAGATTATGTTTATGTATTTACATATAAGAATAAATTTATTTCAAAATATAACATTTTGTGGTATGTTGCTTCTTTTACTAAAATTTTGCCACTTTATCGTGTGCACCCTGTAAAGTGCCTGCTTTATAATTAAGTCCCTCTCTCAGCCTTAGACCCATGGTATTCCCTAGAACATGGGCAGCAAACACAAGGCGCTTGGGCTGAATCCAGCCCTTCACCTTGTTTTATCTGGCCTGGCACCTTCAGCCGGGTACCTTGTTTCTACCTGGCTTACTTAACTGTTAAGGAGTAGTTAAATTTATACAGTCCTAACATTACATTTGGCTCTTTGAAGGCAACCTCCAGGTTGATGTGGCCCCCAGTGAAAATAGTTTGACATCCCTGCCCTAGAAGGAATTTCCTCCTCACTAATAGCTTGCAACTTTCAGTAGCCTACAAGGAGAGTTGAATGGTTTTAATAACTAATTATTAAGGTGGAAAACTTTAATCTCAAGATTCCATTTAATTTTTAATGTTATAATAAATACAAAATTATCATAAAAGCAATTGTAGGTGGAAATACACTATAATAAAAAGTAGCTATTCAGCCCTGGCTGGTGGCTCAGTAGATAGGTGCTGGCTTATGAACCCAAAGGTCACTTGTTCGATTCCTAGTCAAGCACATAACCAGGTTGCAAGCCAGGTCTCCATCCAGGTCCCTAGCTGGAGGCAAGTGAAAGGCAACCATACATTGATGTTTTTCTCCCTTTCTTCCTCCCTCCCTGCTCTTGTCTCTAAAAATAATAAATAAAATCTTAAAAAAAAAAAAAAGGTAGCCATTCTATACCCACTTGTAATGTGGATTTCTTTTCAAGGTTTTAAATTACCAAAAAATAGGTGAAGAATAGTCATGGCATAAAACTACAAAGGGTATATGGAGGGAGACACCCCCCCAAAGAAAAACAACAACGAAATTTATTTATTAAAAATTGTGTATTTATTCTTACATATTTAAACTATAGTCATCTTCCAAGTAATCTCCATTTGATGTAATACATCTATGAAGACATTTTTTCCCACTGCTCAGAACAGTTTTTGAACTTGTCGGGTTTGGTGCCTTTTAGTGTTTCTGCTGTTTTTTGTTTCATTTCTTCCACATCAACAAAATGTTTCCCTTTGAGGACTCTCTTCATCTGGGGAAACAAATGTTGCTCTGGATGGGATTGGGTGAATGAGGGAGATGGGGTGTGGAGATCACGCTGTTCTTGGTCAAAGCTGCTCGACATTCAGCATGGTATGGACAGGTATGCTCATATATCAATCATCCTGAAATGGGCAAACACATTGAAAATGTTCTCAAAAAAAAAAATTAACTGAAACCAAACGCAACCTCTCACAACAATGCCAGCTGGAACACTGATATAGGTGGGTTCTTAGAACACTCATCTAGGAGGGGAATCCTATACTACAAGGGTCCACCCTCCAAAAAATGATAATTCTGGGTTTTCTGGGTGGTTCCTCGTATAGTACCTACCCCTTATCCATGGAGGATACCTTCTAAGACCCTTTTGGATGCCTGAAATGATGGGTAGTACTAAACCCTATATATACTATAATTTTTCCTATACATACATACCTATGATAAAGTTTAATTTATAAATTAGACAGAGTAAAGATGAAGTGATAACTAATAATAAAGTAGAAAATTATAACAATATACTGTAATAAAAGTTATGTGAATAAAAATTGTGTGAATAGTAGCATTAGGCTACTATTGACTTTCTGGTGAGATATCAAAAGGAGGAATGTCTGATTCAGGTGATCCTGGATCATAGAGCCATGACAGGGTTGGAGGCTGGATGTCAGAAGCAGATGGTGTTGATGGTTGGGGATCCTGATAGTTAGAAGGGTTTTTCTTTGTGTTGGGGATCCTGATAGAAGTGTTTTTGTTTGTGTGTTTGGTTGTTTTTCTGAGCCTTTTTGAAGAACTTTGTAATAGAAAGTTCTCTTTTTATTTCTTAAAAAAATATTTTTATTGTTTATGCTGTTACAGTTGTCCCAATTTTTTTCCTCCTTCCCTTCACCACAGACAGCCCTTCCCACCATCAATCCTCACACCCGTTGTTCATGTCTGTGGGTGATGCATGTATGTTCTTTGGTTCCTTCACCTCTTTCAACCAGTCCCCACCTTGCTGCTCCTCTCTTACAGCTGTTAGTCTGTTCCTTGTTTCCGTGCCTCTGATTCTATTTTGCTTGTTAGTTTATTTTGTTCCTTCATTTCCAGTTATAAGTAAGATCATATGGTATTTGTCTTTCATTGACTAGCTTATTTCACTTAGCATAATAGTCTCTAATTCCATCCATGCTATAGCAAAATGTAGGGATTCCTTGTTTTCTACTGCTGCTTAGTATTTCATTGTGTAAATGTACCCCAGCTTTTTTATCTACTCACCTACTAATGGGCACTTAGGCTGCTTCCAAATCTTGGCTAGTAGAAATAATACTGCTATGAACATAGGGTGCATATATTCTTTTGAATTGATGTTTTGGTATTCGTTGGATATATTCCCAGAAGTGGAATCTCTGGGTCTATTTCTTTCTTAAAGGAAGCACTTTTGGCTTCTTTTTGGATATCTGAATTGCCAGCATCACTAAAATTGCACTTGGGATCATTACTGAGTGAAATAAGGGGTACTTAAACACAAGCACTGTCATACCATAACAGTCAGTCTGGTAGTGGGTAGTGGAGATGGCTACTAAGTGACAGAGGGCTGGGGAATACATACAACATAGATATCCTGGAGAAAGGGATGATTCATGACCTGGACAGATTGAGTGGGATGGTGTGAGATTTCATCATACTTCTCAGAATAGTATTCAACTTAAAACTTATGAATTCTTTATTTCTGTAATTTTCCATATAATATTTTCAGACTGCTGTTGACTGTGAGGCAACTGAAACTTGGAAAACATAACCAGGATAATGGTCGGGGGACTACAGTACAATCCAAAGTAAGTCTTCCTATTCCTGTCCTCTAAATCCTTTCTCCAAGGCAACTGCCATTACCAATTTGTTATGTGTTGTTCCAAAGATAGCCTATGAACACACACATGAGTCGGAACATATATGTGCAGTTATGTACTTTGCCCTTTTCACTTAGTACCATATCTTGGAGATCATTCTATGCCAGTTCATATACGGATGCTTTAATGTTGATTCATACTGTTGAACTCTTATGTCTTGGATGGGTTCTTAGAGATGACTTAGCACAACATTTTATTGCACAGATGTGGACACTGTGGCCCACAGAGTGGGTGTGAATTGTTCAAGGTTGCAGATCCCTTGATTTTCATTCAACCAGTTTTTTTTTTAAAGATTTTATTTCCTTATTTTTAGAAAGAGGGGAAGGGAGAGAGGGAAAAGGGGAGAGAGACATCAATATATGACTGCTTTTCACCTGCCTCCAGCCACAGACCTGACTGGAGACCTGGTTTGCAACCTTGTTATGTACACTGGCTGGGGAATCGAACCTGTGACCTTTGGGTTCGCAGGCCAGCACCTTATCCACTGTGCCACCAGCCAGGACCTCAACCAGTTTTTGTATGCACATGCACATGTATGTGAGCATATTGGCCAGTGAGTTAGCTAAAATTTATATACTGCTTATGATGGGCTATGTTTCATTTAAAAGTCATAACAAGAACTATCTATACAAATGGGGAGAGAGAGGCTTAGGTAGTTAAATAATTTGCCTATTGTTTCTAGCTCTCTCCAACTCTAAAAACCATACCCTTATGCACTGTACTCTATCTTCTCACTCCCTCTCAGAGGGGACAGGATTGGGAAAGTCAAGACAAAGAATGGTTAAAGATAACACGTTTTGATGGAACATAAAGTACTTCTGATAAAACAAATGACTTTGTTGACTTCTGATGGAAAGGCACATTGTGTGTGTTGGGAAAGGAGAGGGTAACCAGAAGACTGGTTAGTAAGAGATATGGTTGAAAGCTGCCTGCAGGTGTGGCAAGAACCTTATAGCTTCATGACAGAGGCCCACTTATGTAGGTGTGTTCTCAATGTGACACCACCAACTGACCTCACATCCATTAGGATCAAACTTGCCAGCAACCTGGCCAGCACCCCTCTTCCTTTTAAATGCTAGAACATGCCACCTAGTTTCATTATGGCCTCTCAGCTTGTTGTCAGATCTTCCCACTTTCCCCAGGAGAGTGCCCCATTCATTGGACATTGGAGGCCAAAGTCGTCTGGGTCACCCTCACTTTGTAACAGTACTGATGAGAGGAATCATTGCATTTCTTACCTATGTTAAAGGGTCAGGTTGGTTATTTTTAACTTCACTTCCACTGATATCTTGTCTCTTGAATGGCAGACATTGTCAAAAATCAGTGGAAAGGCAAGTAGAGTTGAAAAATATAACTCTCTCTACCGTACCCTTAAGTCCTCCTAGAATTCTTAGAGTAGAGATGCTCAGAATTTTAAGTATATAAAAATCATCTCGTGTTTGTGCTCATAATGTAGTTTCTAAGATGCCTCTCTAAAGATTCTGAGTCAGCAGATCTAGGACATGGTCCAGGAACCTGCATTTTGGATAAGTAATTTTCTAATTGCAGAGCAGGTCTCTCTCCCAGGCATTATATTTTTATACCCTTCACCCCTGAAAATACTGAATTACTGCTCTTGTCCCAGTTAAAAGTCCTAAGAAATAACTCTGATTACTCAGGCTTAGGTAAAGTACCATCCCTGGACCAATCAACCCTGGCCAGGAAGATGAGGACACAAAGCATAGGCAAAGTATTGGAGCCTGGAAAAGAGACTCCTGAGTTAGATAGACCGCATTTGGGGCCCACTACAGTACTCTGGTTCTCCACCTCGCCAGGTGCCCAGGCAACTCTGCATTTTGTGCCCAAACCCTGTGCACCTGATAGGCTTCTGTGCTGACCTCCAGGTGCAGAAACCTGGAGGATCTCTGGATGATACACCTGGAGACCAGCTATAAATCTCTGGGCTGCGGGAAAGATTCTCTTGGTCAAAGGAGAAAGTGTGTGAAAGGTGTAGAGAAATTTTTTGTGCCTGTATCCCAAGTGCATATACATTTCTTAGAGGCAGGGGTGAACACGAGTCCTTTGACATTTTATTTTATCCATGAAAAGGCATGTCAAACCACCAACTCATTCATTTACCTTCCTACCTTTGAAAAGAGACACAGCCTACCTCTCCATCTTTGAGATACTCAATAGAGACACTTAGTGGGTTTTATATCACAAATAGTTCTTTCGGAAGAAGGTGTTTGCTGAGGCAGCGGATTCCCCTGATTGATTCTTTATTTTGAGCATTAAAATATAATAGGTCTGCTGTTTTAATCCTGGAGCAGAAAGAACATAAAAGGCGTTTGATCTCTGGTTCATGATGGAGCTTCTTGGGTCTTGGATAGATTATTTCTGAATAGGTGCCCTTTGCCCGAAATTCCAGCGAGTACTCCAGGGTCAAAGATAAACTGTGTATCCAGAGATGAAAGGACAGTTGTTTCCCCACAAAGCCTCGTAAATCAGTTTCGTACCATTCCTGTTTTATTTTATTTTATTTCTCCTGGCACCACAACATCGGGGCTGTTTGATGCATTTGACTGAAAATATTTGTATAGGACCCTTCGGTTTTCCTTTGTGATGAAAAGTGTTACCTAAAAAAACGAGCTGATAAACTGAGAGGCAAAGTGAAGTGAACATCCACCCAGCATCCGGCTCTCAGAGGCAACATCTGATTGTACTTAGCGGGGAGGAAACTTTAAAAAAAAACCAATCCAACTTTCATTTCTTGCTTCTTTTATCCTTAAGCTCAGCAATAAACTAGCACTCTTTGGTTAAAAAGTCAAGAGAACAGATGTATAATTCTGGTACTTCAGCATCTATATTTCAAGCGGAGCATGTAAATTATAAGCGCTCAGAGGTGAGAGTCTCAAGGAGCACGCGCAACGCTGCTGTCTGTCAGGCGGCGTTCCGCCCATTCTGGGCAATAGCTGCTCCTCCCGGCTGCATGGTCACTTGGCTTGGGCACTCTTAAGGAGCCTCTGTTCATTTCACAGAGAGGAAATAAATGGTTGAACTGCGCAGAGCTGGAACACCAAGGTTTGACAGCAGGGCCTGGAAAAGATACTGCTGATAATGGAGGAGAAACATCAAAAGCAGTTTAACAAGCAAGGACAGTGCAAAGTCTCCCAGTTCTGTGCCCAAAGACGTAGATTGTTGTCCACCCGACCTTTGCTAGTCATGTGACGTTAGAGACGCTACTTAGCTTTCTGCTTTGAAAACTGGACATGTACGTGCTTACTTAAGAGGACTGTTCAGAGGATGAATAAGAAAATAGGGTGCCAAATGCTTAGCCATGTTCCAATGTAGGTATCTTAAAAAAAGAGAACTCATTACATAATAAAAAGGTGATAAAGTCTTAGAGTTTTATTCAACATTTCAAATTCAAAAGCTGGAAAGAACCTTTAAAGCCATCCGGTCTGACTTCATCATTTTGAGACGCCCAGTGGCTATCCCTAGAGATGACCTGCAGAGTCGGCTAGAAAAGGCACGTGTCACCAGGGCAGGGAGGGCCCCCAAAGTTGTATTCAGCACCTGCTGCCATGCCTGGTGCTCAGTGAAGATTTGTTCAGTTGGTAAATGAAACGTAGGGATGGCAGGCATGTCACCAGAAGAGATTTTTTTTTTTTTTTTCCCTTGTGACTTAGTTTCTATGTCTTTCTAAAGAGCCAATGAACATAATACTGTAAATTGCTTTATGTATGACAATGTTGTGAACAGCTTACTGAGAAAAAAAAAAATTGGGATATTTTAAGGAAAACTGCTAACTGATGATGCATGAAAGTATAGTTCAAACTCTTGAGTTGGCAATT
This sequence comes from Noctilio leporinus, assembly GCA_004026585.1. NCBI lineage: Eukaryota > Metazoa > Chordata > Mammalia > Chiroptera > Noctilionidae > Noctilio > Noctilio leporinus. The sequence continues at coordinate 17,454 of PVIW01007997.1, read as the reverse complement.
AGAAAATACTTTTTTAGATGCCCACTTTACAGATTAAGTTGTATTAAATGAGTTGAGAATGTAGGTTAAAGAGTTATGGTTGCCAAACATCCCACAGAGTTACACTCAAACAAATGAACAATTCTATTGAGTTCCAAAACGCCTTTAGGAATTAGTAGTGATTCATCCTCCTTTCCTTAGGAAGTAGTGGTTCATCTCCATTTGCTTCGTGCATCGGATAATCATGTTACAATATATAAATGTACAAATATAAAATAAAAATATTGTACACCTTAAATTTACAATGTTATATGTCAAATATGTTCAGTTAAAAACAGAAAATGTAGAATATAAATTTTAAAATACAATAAAAATTAAAATAGAAAACAAAGATAATTTTAAAGAAAATGTTCAATGGTACTTTTTTTTTTTTTTTAAAGATTTTATTTCATTATTTTCAGAAAGAAGGGAAGGGAGAGAGGGAGAGAGGCAGAGAGGGTGAGAGACATCCATGTATGGTTGCTTTTCACTTGCCTCCAGCCACAGACCTGACTGGAGACCTGGTTTGCAACCTTTTTATGTGCCCTGGCTGGGGAATCGAACCTGCAACCTTTGGGTTCGCAGGCCAGCGCCTTATCCACTGTGCCACCAGCCAGGGGCTCAAAAAAGATTTTATTATTTTTAGAGAGAAGGGCAGGGAGAGAGGAAGAAAAAGAGAGAAACATCAATATATGGTTGGTTGCCTTTCATCTGCCTCCAGCTATGGACCTGTCTGGAGACCTGGCTTGCAACCTGGTTATGTGCCCTGACTGAGAATCGAACCAACGACCTTTGGGTTTGCAGGCTGGTGCCTTCTCCATTGGTCCACCAGCCAGGGCAACAGTACGTTTTTGTTTTTGTTTTTTTTTTATGGAGTGGGGAAAAGACTTCTGGAATAAGGCTCTAAAAACACAAATGCTAAGGTAAGAAAAATTGATTAATTTGATTCTGTCAAAATAAAGTCCACCAAAGACAAAGAAAAGATGAGTTTGGAACAAATAGGAAAATATTGGTAGCATGCAAAACCAGCAAGAACTTAATACCTGTAATATGCAAACAGCTCCTAAAAATCAATAAGGAAAATAGTGGGAAGCCCAGTTTTAAAATGAGCAAGGTATTGCATAGACAATTCTCAGAATGGAAGCCCAAGTAATTAATAAGGATATTAAGAAATGTTCAGACTCTTCAGCAATAAAGAAATTGCAATGAAAATAAGGTTATTAGAATGAAAAAAATAATTTCAGAGATGTAAACATGTAAAAATAGAAATACTGGTATAATTTGGGGGAAGTTATAAATTGGTACAGTCATTCCAGAAGACAATGTGTCCTCTCTGACTCCAAAATTCCTTTCTGGTTCTATATGTCAGAGAAAGTATTACACAGCTCCACAGGGAAACTGTTTGAGGTCATTGGTTGTGATGTGGTTTGTGGTACTGGGACTCAGAGACAACCTAAGTGTCCATCCATAAGGGAACAATAAAATACAGTGGCTGCAATGGTGGTTGCCAGGGACTGAGGGGAGTGTGAATGGGGAGCTACTGTTTAACTGTTACTGAGTTTCAGATTGAGAAAATGAAAAAGTTCCAAACACGGATAGTGGTGATGGTTGTAGAACAATGTGAATGTACCTGATGCCAAAAAATTGTACACTTAAAAATGGTTAAAATTGTAAATATTGTTATGTATATTTTACCACAGTTTTTAAAATAGTTAAAAAATACAGTGGATGCATGCTATGAAATACCTTGCAGAAGTAAAAAATATGGAGTTAACTGTAGTTATAGCCATATGATCTTAAAAACAGGATTGAATGATAAAAACACAAACACATTCCAAACAACACTCCATATTTTACTAGGATACATGCACCTTTAAAGATTCCTTATCAACATGTTAGTTTGGAAAGTTACTGGGGACAGAGGAGTAGGAATGGAGGTTGAAGATTAAGGGGAGAATAGTAAGAGGGGTATTACATGGACCAATGACAAAAAGACATTATGAACTGAGAAGTTTACACCTTCAGTTAAAAGAAATGACATCATACATGTGAAAATCCTTTGAAAGGATGTTAAGTTTTACAATTTATAGTTTATTATTTCCTTCATTGGAAGAAGAATGAAATGAACCAAAATATATTTGTCTCCTAATTTTTTGGATCTTCAGTGAATTCTGAAAAATGGTGACTTACATGTTGTCTAAGTATCCCACATTGGAAGTTTATCTGTATTTTATGAGCTTTTAAATGTCTCCAATGATCTCTCATTACCACAGAATTCTTATTTCCTCTTTTTATATTCTGTTCCACGCTGAGCCAGATTAAGGGGTATGTCAGACAGGATTTGTCTGGGGTGCTAGTATTTAAGAGGTGTTAAAAATGTCGCTAGAATTATTGCAAGATGGGAACAATTATTTTTCTTTGCACTCCTGTTACAGAGAACACTTTGCAAGGTTAGAAAGAACCCAGTTATAAATTGTGTGGGGTGGGGCGGTGTGTGGTCTCTTTCCCAGGGCCACAAATAATACTAGAAGTTATTTAAACTCAGGGCCACAAATCCACAATGTAGAGCTGTGCATAACTCCAGCATCTGTCCTTTACATATGAAAGCCTGCAAGGCTGTGCATGGTGCCCTTGTTTAAACTGCCTCCTTAAAAAGGTCACTCAATCAGAATGCCAGGCTTTTGCTTCATACATTGGATAATCAGGGCTGGGGCTGGAGTTCAACTGTTCAGGGAAAAAGAGGACAAGCTGAGCACTAATGAGGCACCAAGTATTAGACTGCCTAGGGAGCTGCCTGCTCCTGGTTGGGTCTACTTCCAGGAAAGAATTACAGAAGGTCCTTCATTTAGAACATGGAAGCCCAACCTGTACTCCCATCACATGCATCAGGCCTTCAGAGTCTACCTGTGTCCTTCACCTGGACACCCTTCCTTAAAGAGGCAGGAAGAAGAAGGTGTAGTGGATGGCAAATGGCAGATGACAGCCAAGGGGTCCTCTGTGGACTCTGTCTGCTAATGAAGCAAAGCTAGTATGGCTGTGCATAAACCCAAGACAACAATCTTGGCCTGACCTTACAAAAGGGTATTTTTGAGATGGACAAATGCCTTTATTTGTTGTTGATATTCATTATACTGTGCATTAGATCATTATTACTTATGTACCACTCATGGCAAGTTTGTGCCCTTAAACAATGTTAAGTCTTATCTCCCCGCTCAACATTCCCTGCTAACCAGCATTTTACGCTGTTTTTTTTTTTTTTCTAATTTGACTTTTTAAAATTTTATATTTCATATATATATATATATATATAAAATCATGCAGTATTTGTTTTTCTATGTCTGATTTAAGCTATTCGGGCATAATATTCTCAGGGCCTATCCATGTTGTAAATGGCAGGATATTCTTTTTGTGGCTGAATAATATTCCACTGTGTATACACCACATCTTTTAAACCTATTTGTCTATTGATGGGCATTTAGTTGTTTCCATACTTTGGCTATTGTTAATAATGCTTTAATAAACATGGTGGTGCGTGTATCTCTTTGAAATACTATTTTCATTTTCTTTGGAATTATGCCTAGTAGTGGAATTGCTGGATTGTGTAGTAGACCTAATTTTTTCTGTGGCACCTTCATATTGTTTTCCATAGTGGTTGGACCAATTTACATCCCAGCACCAGTGCACAAGTGTTTTTTCTTTTCACTATACCCTCACCAGCACCTGCTGTACCATGCCTTCTTGTTGGTAGCCACATGTCTTCCCCACACTTCATATTATATTCCTTAAATAATGTCTAATGACAAAATGAAAGAGAGATATACAAAGGCAAAACCTAGTCAGTCATTGAAAATAAAACAAAATTCCATCTCAATATGTTACAAATTTGGGAAAAAAGAAAATGAACTAGAGCTTCTGTGAGAAATGAGTGATTCCAGGACTGGAACAGTGAAGATGCAAGATGAACTTGGGACATGTTATTCTGCTAGATGGTGAAGAAGTCCTCAGAAGAAAATGATGGGACCTGTCACAAGGTTATAGGTACCAGCTTGAAGGAGCTCCTGCTGGCCAAATCTGGAAAAATTGGAGTAGCAAAAGAAATAGAAACAGTTTTAGTTATAATCCCCTAAATAAAATAAGAATCCATGAATCCATACTTGTAATTACATAGATAAGTTAAAATAGGGGAGAAAAGAGGATTCTTCCTTAAGGCAGAATGCCAACTGATAAACATGGAGGAAGTGATGTAGTTGGAAAATTACTCTTTTGCAGTTATTATACAAAGATTGGTTTAGGCTTGAATCATCAATGGATGCTAAATCTAGGGTGTAAGTTCTGATGGGAAGCAGGATATTTGCATGCTCTGATAATCTCTTTCCATAGATTATTTATTAAGTGCACAGAAGGAAAGCAGTAAATATACAGTGGAGAAATGGGATAATGACTTGATGTAGTAATGAATATGATCACCAGTGATGCACTTATGTGCCTCTGGATGTGACACTTTGAGGATATAACATTACAGTGGTGTTCAGACTGAGCAAATATAACCAAATCTAAACACAAGGACATATTAGACAAACCCAAACTGAGAAGTATTCTGTATAATAGCAGACTTCTACTGAAAGATTGAGGAACTGTTTCAGATTTAAAGAGATTAAAAGAGTGTGACATATAAAATTCAATATGCAATCTTTGACTATATCCTGTAGGAATTGTTATAAAAGGCATTATTGGGCTCTGACTGGGGTAGGTCAGTGAGTTGGGCCTCCTGCAAACCAAAAGGTTATCAGTTCAATTCCTGGTTAGGATGCATGCCTGGATTGTGGCCCTGTTGGGAGTCTGTGACAGAAACTGATTGATGCTTCTTTTGCGCATCGATGTTTCTCTCCCTCTCTTCCTCCTTGCCTCCCCTTCCTCTAAAAATATATAAAACATAGGCCCTGGCTGGTGGCACAGTGGATAAGGCACTGGCCTGCGAACCGGAAGGTCACTGGCTCTATTCCCAGCCAGGGCAACATAACTAGGTTGCAAGCCAGGTCTCCAGCCAGATCTGTAATTGGAGGCAGGTGAAAGGCAACCAACCACACATTGATATTTCTCTCCCTCTCTTCCTCTCTCCTTTCCTCTCTGAGAAATAATGAATAAAAACATATATATATATATATATATATATATATCTCCATATATATATATATCTCCTTTAAAAAAACATTATTGATACGATTGACAAAACTATATTATGGAGTGTAGATCAAACTATTGTATCTGTGAGAAGTTTCCTGAATTTGGTAACTATTGTAGCATTGTGAAGGAATAACCTTGTTCTTAAGAAATCTGTACTGAAGTATCAAGGGGAAAGGGGACATTCTCAGATGGTTCAGAGAGAAATATAAAATGTATGTATTTAGAAGAATGAGAAAGCCAATATGGTAAACATTAGTGAATCTGAGTAAAGGGAATATGGAAGTTTTCTATGATTTTTACAGCTTTTCATTAAATATGAAATTATTTCATAATTGGAAAGAATTGGGGGAAAATTAGTAACTACAGCCATTTGTAAAAATAGTGACCCATTCTGGCCGTCAGCATTTGCCCATGCCATTTGTTTTTCTGCAGAATGTATTAATAGTACTCCTGAAGGGCATACTTATCCTTAGGATGGACCCATTGGAAGCAAACACCTTCTTCTTGGTTTAACTGCCTTCTTTTGTTTGTATATTTAGTAACATTATTACAAGGGCAGGAGTCATTTGTTGGTGAATAAAGTTTTTATCTTTTCTGTTACTGAAAATTATGTATGCTAAGCCTAACAGTTTCAACTTTGCCAAGTCTCTCACATCTCTATTTCCCAACCTGATATTTATCACAATAATCTGTAAGAAATCACTGTTCAATGATACCTTGTACTTGATAGGACTTATCTTGATCTTTGTTTTAATCTCCAGCTGTGCTTCAAAACTCTGAGGAATTCGGAGTCACTTATGGGATGTGGGTTTCGTGGTTGCAAGGAAGTCACCCTGATTGTGTTATCTCTAAAAGTTTGCTTATTGAAAGTGAACAAAAATTTTACAAGTTGAGTTGTATTGCTCTTTTTTTTTTTAAATTTAATTTTATTGTTGTATTACATGTTCTTTAAAATACATTTAAAAATTGTGGTAAAATTCACACAACATAAACTTTACCCCCTTAACCATTTTAAGTGCACAGTTCAGTGGCAGTACGTATATTCACACTGTGTCCCCATCACCTCCATCCATCCACAGACCTTTTTCATCTTGTAAAACTGGAACTCCGTGCCCATTAAGGGATAACTCCCTACCTCTCAGACCCTGGCAACTACCATTCTGTTTTCTGTTTCTATGAACTTGATTAGTCTAAGTACCACATATAAGTGGAATTGTACTGTATTTGTCCTTTTGTAATTGACTTATTTCACTAAGCATAGTGTTCTCAAGGTTCATCCACACTGTATGTAGCATGTGTCAAAATTTGTTTCCTTTCCAAAGTTGAACAGTTTTCCACTGTATTTATGCGCCATGTTTATTCATTCATCTACTAATGGGCATTTGGGGTGCATTCTTTGGGCTGCTGTGAATAATGTTGGTATGAACATTGTGTAACATCTGTCCAAGCCCATGTTTGCAATTTATCTGGGTGTATACACAGAAGTGGGATTGCAAGGTCATATAGTAATTCTATTTTTAATTTTTGAGGAACTGCTGTACTGTTTCCTGCAGTGGCTGCACTATTTTACATTCCCATGAACATTACAGAAGGGCTCCAGTTTCCCTGCATCATCTGTAACACTTGTTATTTTGTTCTGTTTTATTTTTTGCCAGTAGTCATCCTGATGGGTGTGAGAAGGTATCTCATTGTGACCTGAGGAGCACATTCTCTTAAATGTAAACTCCCTTGAAAAGGAAAAATATTGTCAAATGTTAATATTCCACATTGACTTGTAAGATTTTCTTTTTTTCTCAAAATGAGATCTCCCTCTAGAATGAAGCAGTTAACAAGAATGTCTGGATGCTTGTGTGTAGTAAAAAGAGCCCTGAGTTTCGAGCTAGAACATGACTATCAGTAATGTCACCATCACCTGACTTTGGTGCCTTTGATAAGTAAATATAACCTATAACAGCCTTAATTTCTTTGTCTGAAAAAATTGTACATAATATTCTATAGCAGTGGTTCTCAAACCTTAGCACACACTTGAATATTCTAGAGGACTTGTTAGAGCTCAGATCTTTGTACAAATTGTTCTGTCAAAGTTTCTGATTCAGGGTGTGCTAGTTGTACCCCCAAATTTTGCATTATTACAGGTGATGCTGATGTTGCTAGACCAGGGGCCACACTTTGAAGATCACTGCTCTAAGAGTTGCTTAAGGAGTGGAATAGTGTAAGTAAGATAATTTCCTACAATTGTTAAGCACTGTGAAATGGCAGAGATTAACTTAATCATGTGAGGATAGAAAGGTCTGCTAAGATGGATAGTGGAATCTACTAGAATGGCACTTTTCAGGACTGCACTCAGATCTCTGAAACTTGAGCATTCTGAGAGCATTCTGAAGTGGGCCAATGAGGAGAGGATGTCACAAAGAAGGAGATGCACTTTGGGAGTGCATTTTACCTCAGGTGAAAGTTTTCCCAGAACCAGGCTAGCTCCTCTCTGGAGCTTCTTTATCAGTAAAGAATTTTGTTTGGTTGCGAGGGAGAGAAAACTCAAGTGGGTATTGTACCTATGTGACTAATGAAGGGCTTTCTTTTTTTTTTTCTCATATAATGAGAGATCTAGAGAGGAAGTTATTACTATTAATTGGGTGGCTCAAGGATTTCAGTATTGAGGCTGACAGTTTTTTCACCTCTTCTGTCATGTGCATAATATGGCTGCTGCTGGTCCAGCCATTTCATCTGCTTGCCACAGAGGTATAAGTGGAAAAAGACAAGAAAAAAAGGTTGTTGTCTATGTCAGGAAAGCAAAATGTTCCCAGAAATTCTCAGCAGGCTTCTGTTTATGCCTCAACGTCCAGAGTTGTCCTTTGGTCATTTGTAGCTTCAAAGTAGCTGAGAAATATTTCAGTTTGGCACACTGATACCCCAAACTAAATTAGGATATTGTCAGCAAGGCTCAAGGCAGAATGTATCTGCCCCAATTTCATATTTTTTTCCTGCTGCTAGTGAGTTTAGAGTTAGATAGTAAGGGCTACCATGGGCAAAGGTATTTGTCTGAGTCCTTTTACTCTTCTTATATAACTTAATGTCCTTTTATTTTGTTGTTATTGTCATCAGTAGTAGTACTTTAATATGTGTGGTAGATTGGAGCCTGAGAGCATTTTCACTTATATTAGCTCAGTTGTTTCTCCAGGTCACCTTGGGAGGTTGTTTTAGCCATATTTTGTAGGTTTGGGGATAAGTGGCTCCTTTTCCTTTGGTATCTCTTCTGAATCCTACCACTTCACCCCTAAGTTTCTATAACCTGTCATGCTTAGGTCTCTCCAAGAATATGGCATGCTTTCCAAACTTCCCAGTCACAATGCTAGCCTCTTCTATGTCCCACTGGGCCTTGGGACTATGTGGCAATGAAGCTCATCAGATGGACTGATTCATGGGAAAGATACATTAAGGGTTAAACCTGTAGGCGAACTTTGGCTGTCACTGTATGGAAAATTTCTTTCAGTCTATGTTCTCAACCAGAGGTTATAATATTCTTAGCTACTCACATGATACAGAGTTACTAATGGAGTCCTGTTTAGATGTTCTGGAGAATCTCCTTGCAAATATGCTTTTGTAAACATGGAATATATTTATTTGTAGTTTCTATTCATATTTTTTTCTTGTGCGCTCTCTTGGGAAGTAGAGAAAGAAACCATGTCTTACCAGGAAGATAACATTGAAAGAAGTTTTGAAAAAGTGGATATTAAGGGAGATTTGGAAAAAGGAAGGGTGGTTGGTAGCCGGGTCTACAGGCTGGTGGCGGGAAGGTGGCCTCAAGCAGCATCATCATCATGGGAAGATAGATGAAGGAAGGGAGAAACAAAAAGGCAATACTGGCAGTGGGAGTGAACTAGCCAGGGCAGGTGAGGTGCGAGTGGGAGGAAATGATTGCAGACACTGGTAGCTGCTAAAGATGTGAAAGGTGTGAATGGCCGGCCGGAGAAGGGGGTCCGCTGAAGTACTGTGTTGCAGGCAGGAAAGTGGAAAAGAAGACAGGGAGGTAGACTGACCCCTAGGAAGTGCCGGATGCCTGGAAGGGAGATGATGATCCAGGTAAAATAGGAGTCTGGGGAGAAGTGAGCCACCATAGATCAGTTTAGCCAGTTTGAATCCAATTTAGCAAACATTTAACGAGTGTAATAGGTAGAATACCACCCCCCTGCCCACACGTATAGTTGTCCATTTCCTAATCCCTAGAACCTGTGAATATGTGATTATACCTTGCTGATGTTGTTAAATTAATAATCTTCAGATGGGGAAATTAATTTGGTTAATTCAGATGGACCCAATGTAATCACAGGGCTCTGATGAGTAAAAGGGGGAGGAGAGGGAGAGGGAGAGGAGAGAAAGAGAGAAAGAAGAGAGAAGAGGATTTGAAGACACTGTTGGCTTTGAAGTTAGAGAAAGGGTCAAAGCCAAGGAGTGCGCATGCCTCTAGAAGCTGAGAAGGGAAGGGGGTGGATTCTCCCCTACAGCCTTCAGAAGGAGTGCAGCCCTGATGACACCCTGATGCTGCCGTGAAACCCATGTGGATGACCTCCAGAACTGCAAGGAGTAGCTTTTTTTTCACCTGAAAGGCACTAGCTTTGGCAATTTATTACAGCAGTATAAATAACTGATGAATTGAGCAAGTACCAAATGGTACTGTGGATTGAAGGCTATAAAGATGAATAAAATATTGATTGTAGCCTTTAGATGAGTACTGGTACAGTGGACCAAGTCAGGGATCATCAAACTTTATTGTGCTCAGAAATCATCCCGGGAGCTTGCTGAAATGCAGATTCTAATTGATTAGGTCTGAAGTGGCCATGAGATTCTGATCTGTGATGGCTCACTTCTCCTCCGACTCCTACTTTGCCCAGGTGATGCCAATGCTGTTGGAATGGGGACCATACTCATTTTCCAAAGGACATCTGTTTTAGAATTTGGACATCCAAGCTGAGAAAAGCTTTCAGGTTATTATGATGGAGAAAATGGTTGGAATGACCATCTGACTGAAAGTTTAAAGATCTGAAAGTTACTAGGAACTTATTTAAAGGATTGTTGTGATAATCAAACAAGATGATATATGTGAAAGCAGTAGGTAATTTATTCTTTTTTTAAAATTAATTAATTAATTAAATTTTTCCAGTTTTTAAAAATTGTTATTGTATTACATCCATCACCTTTTTGCTCCCCTCCGTCCCCCTCCCCACCCACCCATCCACCCCCAAAGTCAATCTCACCTGTTGTCCATGTCCATGGTTCCTTTATACTAGGTTCTTGTCTAAGCTGCTCCCCTTCCCTGCCTCTGCCTCCCTCCTCCCCCCAACCTCTTTCCCCCTGACTACTGAAGGCCTATTCACTGTATTCATATATTTGGTTCTGTTTTGCTTGTTGTTAGTTTTGTTCATTATTGTCCTGTAATGGGTGAGATCATATGATATTTGTCTTTTACTGACTGACTTATTTCACTAAGCATAATACTCTCCAGTTCCATCCATGTTGTTGCAAAAGTTACAAGTTCCTTCTTTCTTTCTGCTATATAGAATTCCATTGTGTAAATGTACCAAAGTGTTTTGATCCAATCATCCACTGATGGGCACTTAGGCTGTTTCCAGCACTTGGCTGGTAATTTATTAAGTGCAGTGTACAAATGCTAGTTGTCTGTCCAGGTGTCAGAAGAGAGCAAATCTGGCAAGAAAGCACAAGTGTCATTCTGGTCTCCTGCTTTCTTGGCTAAGCTGAAGTGAAGGAAGAAATATTTGGATGAAAAAAATGCCAACATTTATCTGACTCATTTTTCTTTTATCTCCTTTAAGATCTCTATTCTTAATACACATTTGGAATAGAACACTTGGAAACCAAAACAACTAAAAAGCTTATAGAAAATAAGTGTCATTGGTAATGCTATAATTCAATTATAACCAGGAACTAGAGATTTTCTAGGAGTTTGGGTTAATGTGATGTCCTTTAAGAGTCTTTGCTGATTTTTATCTCTTGACTATTACAGAAAAGTATAGGATGCTTTTGGGTTGTGCACTACTGATACTCTGTAACTGCATTGATCACAATAATTCCAGTCACACCAGGAAATGCTTTACCATAAAGCAATAGTTCTCAACTGGGGCAATTTTGCCATCCAGGGACCTTTCACAGTGTTGGGAGACATATTTTTCTTGTTGTCATGATTGCGTTTTGGAGTGCCACACTGGCTATTGGTGTGGATTCACCAGGGACACTGCCGAATAACTCACAATGCACTGGAGGGAACCTGCAATGATAATGATCTTTCCTAAATTGTCACTAGTACCAAGGTTGAGAAACCCTACTCCAGAGCAGTGGGTTCCACATTTTAGTGGTCATCAGAATCACCTAGAAGGCTTGTTAAGCCAAAGATTGCCTCCCACCCTCACAGAATTTCTCATTAAATCATGAGTCTGGAAGGAGGCTGAGAATTTGCATTTCTGTCACATTCTCAGGTGATGCTGATAACTGCAGCACTTTGAGAACACTTGCCTTAAGGCTTAAGAGCTACACAACTGTAATGGGTCTTTTGTAAAGTCTTAACTCCATGATTTGTGCCCTCCCCCACGTTTAGTTAGGTTTATCATCTTTTCTTTGTATGTAGGCACAGGCCAGGTCTCCGCTTTCCATTGGCGTGTCCTGGCCTAGGACACAGGCCTCTCTCATTACTATACACCAGATGGTTTCGTTTGGCTGTTGGGATTGGTACCATATAAGACCTGGCACCAAGGACATATGAATGAGCTGTTGGCTTGGGGGAGAGGGCTGGAGAGAGGGCAGAGATGGGCAAATAAATGTGGAAAGAGAAACAGCCATATTTGTTGTGCTTATGATACTTCTCTCAGCCAACAGTGTCCTGAAAACTCAACATGCCTGTGCAGAATTTTGCAATTTTTTATAAAACACAGTCTTTTACTCTGAAATGTTAGACTCCCAACCTAACATGCTATCTTATTGCTCTTGCAATTAGGTTAACTTTTCACTGTCACCACATCGGCAGGTCTTAAAGAGAGGATATTTATTGCCTATGTCCCTGGGCTCATAATCTTTTCTCCAAGGATCCTTTCTCCCTGCTTGTTTATTATTGTCCCTTGACCATTCAGCATAAGGGCAGAGCTCACCCACCTCTGATACATATCATATTGAGCTGGACAGGGTGGTGGCTAGATGCAGCGTGGGGAAAGCAGAGGCAAGGTTGGGAATGGAGGACAGGGGCCTGATCTGCGCACGGGTTGAACCAGGAAGTGCCTTGACTCTTTGGTAAGAAACCAAGGAACACACTGCCCTTTGTGCTCAAAATGAGGCAGGTGAGAAACCAGGTGAAAAGTTGAGAAAACACTGGATCTGAGGAGTCTGGGAATGTGAGAGTTCACAATTGAATTGAGGCCCATCTTTGAAGCCTCTGATGGTTTCATCTGGGCCAGTAAGTAAACATGTACCAGTCTTATAGTGTTAACTGGGATATTCTGGCTGATGGGCAGACTTGGGGGCACAAGAACAAGTTAGTGGTTGTTTAGGTGGGGGATGGACAAGGGTGCCCAGGGTATTTCAAAGATACTGTCAACATTCCTTTCCGCATGCTGTAACCACCGCATTTGTTTTTCTTATTTTAATACTTACAATAATTTATATTCTATAAGTCAATATTGAACAATTAAAGGATAACGGATGACATTAATTAAGCATCTACTATTCTTTTCAGTAGTACGGCCATGTAATTTTCTCCTTCTCTCAGAAATAAGGAAATGGAAGCTAAAGTCATTTGTCCATATAAGTAAGTGTAGAGTGGCAGTTTGTACTCAGTTCCCTTGGTGAAGGTCACAGGCCTTTCATTAAAGTGTGTGGCTGTTTGGGTCACAGGTGGTTTCCCAGATTTCCTCCTAATCATTCTGTAGTTCTTTCACCATCAGGGGGTCACCCTGTCTCCCAATAATGTGTTCTTAAAACAGTAATATTCTAACCTGCTAAAATTTAGCTACCTCTTTAAGAAAGTTTTTATTGATTCCCCTTTAAATATAAAAAAAATTTCCAAACCATAAAGATACCAGTTCTTTTCCACCTTACCCTGCAAAGCTGGAGGAGCAAGGGTGGACTTCTGGGGCACTGAGAATTAAGCCTGGCAGTGTGATGTCACCCTTACATTCCACATGATCGTCCACAAGCTACAGGGCTCCTGGAGGACCTCCCAATTCATGTCTCTGACCACGGATGAGTTCCCTCTTTACCTCTGTGAGGGAGAGTCACACCAGCTTTTTCTATAAAACGGTGCTGTCCCACTCAGGAATGTTCCACCTTGTTCACAAGACTTGAGTAGAGTCTGAGTGGTGCTGTAAAACCGAATTTATAACACTGAGTCATGGAGTAGGAGCATTTGGGCAGCAGTTAGAGCCAGGAACAGAACCAAAGAGAGAGGCAGCAGGTGGGGACCAGGGTTTAGGGGTCACAAGGGCCTAGGTGTCATGGTTAATACTCACTGTAAGGTGCCCTGGAGGATCACAGCATCCTAAAAAAAATGTAAGTGGACAGCCCAATCTGGCAGTTCTTACAGGACAAATTCTGGTAGAAAACCAGGGCTGAGTCTAGAGGCAAACCAGAGATGTGGGTGTTTGACAGTACTTTCTTCTGAAACCCCAAAGTTGGGATGTGACACACTTCTCAGATTTTGATTGTCAATATGGTATTTCACATAAGTTATTTAAAAATGCTTTTTTATCTTTCCAGCTCATACCAGGACGATGTAGCTGTTTGATTAGAACCCCCTAGCCCCACTTTGCAGCCAGCTTTCCCTGCATGTTCCCTGCCTGGAGTTGTTTTTGCTGCAAAGTGAGGTCTCAGGTCTCAGCAGTTGCAGCTGAGTCACAAAAAGTCAGGTGTGAGTCATGTTGTGAGAGCCCCCATGGCCACTTCCCTCTCAGCAATGCCCACTAGGTGACGCCTGTGGATGGCACAGACTTCCTCCTTCCTCACCCCCCTCCTTGCCAGGTCCTCATCTTGCTTAGATGATGCCCAACTGGCAAGATCCTTGAAGAAATTACTCTCTACTAATGTTCAGAGAGAGATCATGTGAGGATCTCAGTCAACTCTCTTCTTTTGACTGGGGTTACTGACATCTCTGCTTAGTCTATGTGATTGTCCAATTATGAAAGCAGGTTAAATAAAAAACCAAAAACCTCTGCATAACCCAAATGGCTTACATTTTTGGGTCGGTTCTGTTTAAAAATGCAAACAAAATTCCCCAAACTAAGGTGGCTTCTGATGGTCCTGGGATGGTAAGCTTAATTGTGAGCTTTTTGGAAAGAAGGCTGGAGTCGGGTGTGATTATTTTTCACTATGGCAGCGGTTCCCACACTGGTGCATGCATCTAAATCACCTGGAAGGATGCTCTGGGACCCACGCATCATTCCTGATTTAGAAAGTCTTGGGTGAGGCCTGACAATTTGCATTTCCAACAAGTTCCCAGGTGATACTAATGTGGCTGCTATGGGAACTCATTTAGAAAACCAGTTGCCTGACAGCATTCTGTTGTAAATATTTGGGGGGTGGGGTGGGGTGGGGTGGGGTGGGAGGGATGGGAGCTAGAAGCTAGGATATTGTGGAGGGGCAGGGGGACAGTGAACTGTGAAGCAGTGAAAACAGAGTTCCTCTTAGCTATGGCAAAGTCACTCCCCCGTTTCCTTGTACAGTTTTTCAGATGTTCTCCTTATTCTGAAGAATGTCAACACATTGTGCTTCTGTTAGATAAATCCACCGGGCAGGGATAAGTTAAATCTAATGGCAAGTCAGGGACAAAGAACCAGGCAGCTGGGCCATTACTGGAGATACATTGAGGTGATTTATTTAAATTTACTTGATGGTTTTTCTAGTAGGGAAATGAAATGTTCTGTCTGTACTGCAGGTGTTCAAGTGCTTTTTAAAATGGCTAAATATTTAAAGTGACAGTCAAGTCAAGGTTAAGAAGGTGATGGGAGAGTACAAAGCCAATGGTTTCTGAACATCCTGATTAAAACACTTGTTCCTTTAGAAAGGATGATAGTGAGTATGTATATGTAGGTTTATAAGAAAATAAGTTATTCCATTTATATCCCAAACTACTCATGAAATGGGTTATTACTGCTCAAAGTGTCCTCATGTGACATAGCTTCTTTTTTACAGTGTTTCGGTTGTTTTGCCTTTTTAATTATTTTCCAAACTAAAAGTTCCATGCAGCATAGGATAGGTTAGTTTGCTGATCTCCATTCCACAAGTGAGGACTCTGGTCCAGTACAGCTAAGTAAAACAAAAATTACTTGATTTTAGCATCCAATCTGGAAACATGGAGTCTTAGACTCGAGTTTTCAGGCCTCACCTCCATTTTTCAGCCCTGCCTTTGCACCTGAACTCCCTCTATTAAAGCATCTCTTGGGAAGCTAAATTTTCTAAAGTTGATCTTATCCCCACTAATAACTGAGGTCTCTTTAAGGTCTGGTGTTTCCCTCTCATACTGAAATAGTCAGGCCTCAGTTGATAAGAAGGCAGCAGGTATTGTTTCCTTGTATCTTTCATATAATGTCCATGAAACCCCTTCCACAAGAACATAGAGGTTTTGTTCTGTTCTGTTTCTAATTTCAGAACAATAACTTTCCAATGCACTACCACCCACCGGAAAAAGAGCACACAGTGACTGACAAGGTGAGGTCTTTGTTTGGTTGTATTTCAAATCTTGTGCTTTCTGAAATCCCTAACACTTTGGTGATAAATCACTAAAAGGTGGATGTTCTCTAAAATGAATTTTGCATGAAATGTCAGCCAGAGTCAAGGGGACAGCTACAATATTTATGACTGGTGGTATTTCTTAGGGGAGGTAAAAAAAAATGAAGCCAATATAGTTTAGTTTAGTACTTGGGGGCAGGGAAGAAAGAGAAGATGGTGCATTGCTTTCACTCACCCAGAGAGTTTATGCCATTTTCAGTGCAAATAAAACGTGTGGTGCTCAAAGCCCAGGTTCAGGAGAGTTGATCCACATGGGCTAGAAGAACAGGCAGTTGTGTGAGGGAAAAATAAACTAGAAACTACTATGGTAATGTACTTGTTAGTAGGGAGATTGTTTTACTAAGTCAGACAATTTGATCCTAATCACAGCTTCTGGTCATTTGCCTTGGAAAGCAAAGTGTTCTGTTTATTTGGGGGAGAAAATGTTGCAGAGATAATGTAACATCCACGTGTCCTTCATTGATAAGAAAATGCAAACTGGCTCTCCCTGCCATTTAAGGCAGACACTAAGTTCTGTTTTCAGAGTTCTCTTCCTCTAGTCTTTCTTCCTAACTGTATTCTAGTCACCTGGGCCCCTTGGATATTTCTCTCCTTGTGCCTTTTTGAGAACTACATATTCTTCTCCTTTTTTTCTGCCCAAGTAATTCTTGTTCATTAAAAACAAACAAACAAACAAAAAAAACACCTTTATTCCATTATATATATGTACCATATCTTCTTTATCCATGTCTTGGCTACCAATGAACATGAGGATGCATATATAGTTGCAACTAAATGTCTTCAAATTTCTAGGATACATGGCCAGAAGAAGGGTAAGTGGGTCATACAGTAACTATTCTTAATTTTTTTGGGGAAGTTCCATAATGTTTTCCACAGTGGCTATACCAGTTTACACCCAAAACCAGAAGTGAATGAGGGTGACTCTTTCCATACCTTGCCAACACTAGTGATTACTTGTCTGGTTGATAACAGCTGTAGTAACAGGCATAAGGTGGTACTTCATTATAGTTTTTTTTTTTTTTAAATTTTATTGTTGTTGTATTACATCCATCCCCTTTTTGATCCCCTCTGTCCCCCTTTCCACCCACCCATTCCCCCCAAAGTCAATCCCACCTGTTGTCCATGTCCATGGTTCCCTTATACTAGGTTCTTGTCTAAGCTGCTCCCCTTTCTTGCCTCTGCCTCCCCCCTCCCCCCAACTCCTTTTCCCCTGACCACTGAAGGCCTATTCCTTGTATTCATATACTTGGTTCTGTTTTGCTTGTTGTTAATTTTGCTCATTATTGTCCTGTAATGGGTGAGATCATATGATATTTGTCCTTCACTGACTGGCTTATTTCACTAAGCATAATACTCTCCAGTTCCATCCATGTTGTTGCAAAGGGTACAAGTTCCTTCTTTCTTTCTGCTATATAGAATTCCATTGTGTAAATGTACCAAAGTTTTTTGATCCAATCATCCACTGATGGG
>PVIW01007996.1:45681-58220 GCA_004026585.1 Noctilio leporinus | reverse complement strand
TGATGGCCTAGGACATGGTTTCTGATTAAGTTACTGAAGAATTGCTAGGCTTGGGTCTTATTTCCCTGCTTATTCATGTGTGCTTAGAAGTAGCCAGAAGTGATGCTACATACGTGCAACTGGTTTTCAGCAGACACTGCAGTTTCTTGCCTGAGAAGGCTGGTTTTCAAAAGGGGGCAATAAATAGTGAAGATGTCAGAGGGAAGAAAGCCAGAAGAACTGCTCCAGCTGCTCAAGCAATGGCTCTGCAGATGCTTTGTTGTTGTTTGTTTATTTGTTTTGTTTTTTTTGAGTACATTATCTGAGACCACTGGGATCAGATTGGATACTGGATTTTCCAGGAAAAGGAGCTGGATTTTATCAATTACTCAAAGGAAACCAAAACAGGGTTCCTTATTCATAATAACCAACTTTACAAGGCAAAATGCCAATTTATTAATTTACAAATGAGTTTTAGTGATTACCTATTTGTTATCCAAAGAATCTCCTTCCTCATATCCAGGTATTTGAAGAAATCAACTATTAATTCATTACCTTTTTATTCAACAAATATTCATTGAGCATCTGCAGAGAACTTGCTAGGTATAAATTGCAGTGGTTAAAAAGGTAGATATACTCCCTGCCTTCAAGAGAATTTATAATTCATAAATACATATAAGTAAAAATATTATCCAATAAAATGTGAATATGCTATGATATGTATACATGAAATATTTTGCCAGACTATTCATGGGTACTAAAAATATCTATACCTAGGTATATTCTAGAGATATTGCTGAATTATAAATATCAAAGCTGATGCTAATAATAGTAATAAAACATTGTAATAGGTAACCTTTACTAAATGCTTGTTACTAATTACTTTAAAAATATCATGGTACTGAACTTCACAAACTTCTTAGTATTAAATACTTGTATTATTCTCACTTTGTTGATGAGAAAACTAAGAATTAAAGAGATTATGCACATTCCCTAGGTTCCCACAACTTGTAAATAGCTTTTTATTTAGTGGGGCACTAAATAAATAACATCTGGTTGATAATAAACCTCATACTTTTAACCTACATTTTACCTACCCTCACCAAAAAGTATAGAAATAAAAATAAGAAGAAAAGAGGGTAGGAGGGAGATCTCAGTCATGGAAAGAGATAGCCAGACCAGTATCAGTTATCTTATTTGTAGTATGAAATGCAAGTATATAGTGTTAAAGTATTTTTAGTAATGTTTCTTTTAATGCAGAATATTTCTACCAAAAATATATTCTTTTCTGTTTTATATTTATTCTCATTTATTTTAATTCTTGATCTTTTAATGAATTGGTGCTGATTAGTGAGCTATTTCTACAGACCTATATAAGCTAACCACTGGAACAAAGGGGAAATTTTAATGTGCAAATCAAAGGAGATGTAATTCTCAGGCAGTATTTCCTTTTAAGGTGAGACCAGTTGGTAATTAAGCAATTTCTAAGACTTGGTGAAAAAACAGGTTGATAGCAAATGGCCTTCAGCATTTGGTTAATGTGAACACATAGGTGATTCTAATCTACCACTAAATCAATGTCTTTAAGTTTTTCTATTAAGCTAGGATGATTTTGGATATATAAAACCAGAGTAAAGAAGGGTGAAATAATGTCAGAGATTCAGCCTTGATCTGACCAACAATGACTTCCTTGAATGTCTACCATTTTTTCTCAAAATTCATGCTAAGAGAGGGTGATCACACTTCCATCTATCCCCTATATGTCCTATTTTATGCCATACTATGTATTAATATATCCTTACATGAGTAATATGTTATAATTTATACTAGTGTGTATTGATGATATATGATTTATAGAGAATTTTTCTAACATAACTTACTTTGTTGTTCAATCATATCTAACTCAACACATAATTGAAGCCTACAATATACTAAGGACCACAGTATGGAATTCTAAGACCAGCCAACAGTAAAAGCATACTTTTGCATTTTCTGAAATCTCATATAAAGTAACAGAGCAGCCCTGACTGGTGGCACAGTGGATAAGGTGCTGACCTGTGAACCCAAAGGTTGCTGGTGTGATTCCCAGCCAGGGCACATAACCAGGTTGCAAGCCAGGTCTCCAGCCAGGTTCGTAGCTGGAGGCAAGTGAAAGGCAACCGTACATTGATGTCTCTCTCTCACCCTCTCTGCCTCTCTCCCTTTCTCTCTCTCTAAAAATAATAAATAAAACCTTTAAAAAAATAACAGAACAGTCAAATAGCAAAAGCAAAGATCTATGAGTAATACAGTGGAGTGTGAGCAAATGAAGATAAAACACCAATAGCCACAGGACATGCATGGTATTAACAAATGAGCAGCAAGAAATAGAACAAACCAATAGGAAGGCTGAGGACCTTTAATAGGAGACCCTGCCCAGAGAGCTGGAGGTGGTACCTGGAAGGGACAGTGGACCAAGGCAAGAATAGCTGATAAAAAGACATGGGTATTTGCTCGTTCCAATCACAGGTGAATGCAAGCGGCGCACAGTTAGGAAGTCTGGCAGAACTGGAAGGAGCTAGACCTAGTAAATTCTGACTTGAACAATCATAGTGGCCTTCTCTAACAATGCATCACTGAAGAGAAACTGCAAGGAACTGAATCAATGCAAAACTGGAGAGAAAAAAATAGAATCGAATGGAAAAATATTTAGATAAAATTCTGGGAGAGGAATAGTTAGAAACTTCAGAGAGTGCCACCATGTTTAACACAACCCAAGCACAAGAGCAGGGGAAGCTCTGTGGAGTTAGAAAAGCTATCTGGCCCAAGTTTTCTTCAAAAGGTGAAGGAAACTAACACAAAAGTGAGCTAACAGAAAAGTAACTAGTTCAAAGTCTCTACAAAGTTATTATATTTAAAAATATGGTAAGCACAGAACACCCTTTAGAAAATGACATGTCAGAAACATTGAAGATAGGAAAAGATTTATTCTACAGATGATAGGAATGCCTTAAGAAGTAACTTGAATAAGAACAGAATAAATAATAATTATAATTAAAGGAAATGTCTTTAAAAATAAAAGGCTTGAACACACATTTAAAGAACATGCTGCTTACCTGAGAATTAGGGTTTAGGAGAGCCAAAATCAAAATTTTCTAAGGAAATTATGAAATTTAAAAATTAAAATTTCAAAAAAGATAAAATTTCCTTGCACATTTAATTAAAAACATATATGTATTAAAAAGAAAATTAAATTATATCAATTATCACACTTTTTAACAATGTCTTGTGACAAAATCTTTAAGGAAATAAAAATATAACATATATTTTATTCAGTAAAAATTATGTTTGGGTATAAAGGTCTTAAAAATATTTATCAAAATGAAGGGAAAAAAAAAGGAAATAAAAACAAAACCTAAGGGGATGGTTTCCTATTGAGTTCTTTCTGAAGAATGTATTAGAGAAAGGCTTCACATAAGAAAAGTGTGCAGGGAAATCTGATATCAGGTAGTAGCAGGGAGTATTAAATGTATACTTACCTATAGAATTAAGATTATATGAGGGCTAATGGGGAGCAAATATATGTTTATGGATGTATATTTTGATAATGTACATATAAAATAACCACTATATTAAAAATAAGAGAAAAGATAGGAGTAGCTGTATAAAAAAATATTCAGGATTATAGATGGTGAAGATAGCATCATTATAGTCATATTACTGTTTGTAATATGGGATAAAATGAATGGAAAATTAGCCCTGGCTGGTGTGGCTCAATGGACCCAATTATCACTGGTTTGATTCCCTGTCAGGGCACATACCCAGGTTGCAAGCCAGGTCTCTAGCCAGGTCTCTAGCCAGGTCTCCAGCCAGGTTCCCAGTCAGGTCTCTAGTCAGGTCCCCAGTTGGAGGCAAGTGAAAGGCAACCATACGTTGATGTTTCTCTCCCTTTCTTCCTCCTTCCTCTCTCTCTAAAAATAATGAATAAAAAACCTTTAAAAAATGAATGAAAAAGTATAGAATACTTTCATGCTATTCCTGTGTCTTTAAAAACATTCTCAATGTGGGGAAAAATTAGTTACATGTTTACTATTATTTTGAAACAATTAGGTGTATATTATGGGTATAACATTGAATAAGGCAAATGATGTTATGGAATATTCCTGTTATATCATGTGCTCATGAAAATAAACATTCTCAGTGGGGGAAAATGATACAGAAGTAATATATAAAAGTAGTTCAGTAAAAACATGTAGTATTATGTTGGAATTGAAAGTTTTAGAATAAACTCATGAGATAATATATTTAAAAGTTAAAGGTATATATATGTATTGTGTATGTTTATTTTTTAGCCTGTCTACTGAATGGGTCTAGAAATAATAACAGCTGCTAACAAGAAGCATGTTAGTGCTCAGTTTTGTAGTCATGAAATGCCATCTCCCACTAAATGAAACCAGTGCTCCTTGGAGAACAGTTGGCCTTGGGTCTAGGGCAGAAAATATATGTCTGGAACAGCCTCCCACATCAGCTAGCAAAGAACATATCAACACTTCTAAAGATAATGGCAGAAGGACACAGAAATCAACTTAAAATGTCTCCCACTGCTGAAAGATGGAACTACCTGTCTTTCAATTAAGATTCCAATTTCAATGTATTTAAATCTATAAAATATGTTGAAATTAATCAGTTCAGAATAATATTATAAACCCAATTGGTTACTTTTCCAGGATGTCCAGAAACCAATTCATTGGGAAATTCACAAATAATGAGAAAACATTAATTACTTATTTTCCCTTCCCATGTTCTTGTAACTATGGTTAGCCAAAGAAGGATAACTCTTTGTAAGGAATTAGATTTATTAACATACAAACTATTTACACATGCATCCTTATAACACTAAAACCATAATAGCTTCCAGTATGTATTTAGTTGAAAATAAGACAATTAAAAAGGAAATAATTATTAAAGGCCACTTAAAAATTATTTATGTTTTTGTCTACCCCAGTTTAGGAAAGTTAATACCACTTGATTTTTTTAAGTTTTCATGCTGGACTTGAGAAAGCAATGACACTAACTGGCATGAGGAAACAAAATTTTAAAAATCTTTTCCCAACTCAGAAATTCAACAAAAGCAGAGAGAAAGGAAACTGCGGCATTACTGAATAAACCCTGGAGTAGGATGCAATGAACATCACAGCCAGTCCTCTATGAGACTGTAAAGACCCAAAGACATGTTACCCTTTTAGACAGCCAAGCAGATATCAACCAACATGTTTTCAAGATAAAAAATAACTAGTCCTCAGCTAGGAGACTTGTCAGCACCATTTGTCACACAGAGTGCACTCTAACTACTGGGTAGTTAGCATTACAATCTGTGTTAGCTTATTGGACTTATCTAGAAAGAGGGTCATTTCTCAGACCTTTATGAAAGGATGCACTTAGGCACCTTAGAGCAAGATGCCCTCCAGAGTTTAGCTTCCTCACTTCTACAAAAACTAGAGGCAGGGGTGCTATCCTCCTTGATTTTATGTTCTAAGAAACGGTTTTCAGATCTTTGAGAAAAATATTCCTGGGTTATAAAACTAACAAATGGCCTATCTAGTTTTTGTTTTTGTTTGTTTAGAGGGATTTTCGTTTATTTTTTCATCTTCACACAATGATATGCTCACTGATTTTAGAGCAGAAGGAGACAAAAAGAGACAGGGAGTGAAACAACAATGCAAGAGAAAAACATTGATCCATTGCCTTGTTGCCTCTCCTATGCATCTTAACCCCACACAGAACCAGCAACCTGAGCAAGTGCCTTGACCGAATGAAACTTGTGAAATTTCAGAGAGAGCCAACACCAAACTGGAATTACAACTTAATTGGGGATAAATCATCCAGAATAACCAACAAAACATTACCTGGAGAGAAGCCTTATCACCACGGACAGAACAGAAGAGCTGATTCATCACAATGTGACTGGTAGGAAGTGCGGAGACTTGAGAGGGCTGACAAGGCTCCCACGGGAGGCAGCTGAAGGGATAGAGAAACATCTCAGCAGCCGGGGGGTTTCACCTGAGAAGGGTGGAAGGGATCTAAACCCCCAACTGGGCTTCCCAGCCTATAGCAACAAAGTTGAGAGTAAAATAGCACCGAGCTGTGAAAAGCAAAAAGCCTTTAGGTTTAGCCTGCTGGACAGAGAGACCAAGTTCTTAAAGGGACCACTCATAAAAATACAGAGGCACCCACCTACCCCCGGCTCCAGCAGAGAAAGGACAGAGTGGACTAGAGACACTTAAGGAGGATTTGGGTCAGTGGCTTGAGGGGGAGAGTTGAAGGAGCAGCCTCAAGTCCATTGCAGACCCATCCCCCATACAGCCTGCATACCACTCTTCTCCAAAGGGTGGTAGCTTGAGGGGAAGCCACAGCCCCACCCATAGATTAATCCACCTCATCCAGCAGTGCCTAAACTTGACCTCACGTCACAGGTTGATTGGATTAACAACTGAATTCATCTGCCCTGCCCAGAGGTGCGTAAAACTGTCCGCTGATCACAGGCTGATTGGATTAACAACTAAAGGAGACAAAGACAGTGGATCTCTGGTAGTCTCCAACTGGCTGATTAGGCCCAGATTGGGACACAAGCTGACATCACCAAGCACAGATATAGGAAGTAAAAATAGTGCACCTCTACACCACAGAAGATCATACCACTAAGAGAGTAAGTCAAAGCAGACAAATCTAAGAAGCAGAAACAAATGAATCACCTAAAATGGGGAGATAAAGAAATAAACCCTCAGCAAATGGAAAGGAGGAATCCCTAGGAAGGGTACAAAATGAAATAGAGCCAAGCACACTATCAGACATGGAACTCAAAATAATGGTGATAGAGAAGCTCAATAAGCTCAGTGAGTTCAAAGAAAACTACAATGAACTCCAGGGAAGCTACAAGGAACTTACTGAGAACTACACCAACGTTAGAAAGGACATAGAAACCATCAATAAGAGCCAGGAGGAAATGAAGAATACCATTTCTGAATTGAAGAGCATGGTAGAAGGAATCAAAAGCAGGCTAGAGAAAGCAGAGGATCTGAGGTCAAGGTAGAAAAACATTCCTAGGCAGTGTAACAGATGAAAAACTGAAAAAGAATGAAGAGGTTTTAAGAGAGCTGCAGGACAACATGAAATGTAATAACATTCATTTCATAGGGATACCAGAAGGAGAAGGAGAG
Organism: Noctilio leporinus; assembly: GCA_004026585.1. Lineage (NCBI taxonomy): Eukaryota > Metazoa > Chordata > Mammalia > Chiroptera > Noctilionidae > Noctilio > Noctilio leporinus. The sequence goes on along the minus strand of PVIW01007996.1, from coordinate 51,045 downwards.
GAGGCAGGGGTAGAAAACATGTTTGAAAAAGTAATGACAGAAAACTTCCCTAATTTAAGGAGAGAAAAAAGTCATGCTTTTTTCTCAGGAAGCACAGAAGGTTCCAAGGAAGATGAAACCAAACAGGCACATCATCATTAAAATGACAAATTTAAAAGACAAGGACAGAATCCTAAAAGCAGGAAGCTCAGGAAGCACAGAAGGTTCCAAGGAAGATGAAACCAAACAGGCACATCATCATTAAAATGACAAATTTAAAAGACAAGGACAGAATCCTAAAAGCAGCAAGAAAGAAACTAGTAACATACAAGCGGGTTCCCATAAGGTTATCAGCTGATTTCTCAACAGAAACACAACAAGCCAGAAGGGAAGGGCAAAAAAATATTTCAAGCAATAAAAAAACAAAGGCCTGCAACCAAGAATACTGTACTTGGCAAGGCTCTCATTCAAAATGGAAGGTGAAATAAGGAGTTTCCCAGACAAAAGAAGTCTAAAAGAATACATCTCCAACAAACCAACATTGCAAGAGATGCTAAAGGGTCTGCTTTAAGAAGATGAAGAAAAAGAGACAGACAAGAACACAGGTACAAAGGCAAAAATAGATAATGAATAAGTACCTATTAAAAATAACCTTAAAGGTAAATGGATTAAATGCACCAATCAAAAGACAAAGGGTAGCTGAATGGATAAGAACCAACTTTAACTTATGAATGATTTAAAATAATTTATATTGTTATAAATATAGTTTACTAAATAAGGTACAATTTTGTATAATACTTGTATCTGCATTACTTCAGGTTAAGTTTTCTCAGATTGGTATTATTTCACAATATGGGAAAATCATGTTACTTGCAATAACTCAGAAAAATCTAATGCAGTTAAGAAAAGAAAAAAGAAAATGTGGATGTATATTACATAGAATACATGCTATCTTTCTTATTCACTGTTACAAAATATGTGCTTATTTGTGGGTGTGTAATATATAGATTTTGTTAGCAATTTATATTTTAAATAGCAACCAACTTGTTGTTGATGGGTTGTGAAATCAGTCAATCTTTAAATTAGAAAAGATGCTGAGAATGAAGACCAATTTGGATGGAAGTTGCAAACTATTAAAGTATATGATTCATGTACATAGACAATATGTACTCTCATATTAGTGTGTAAATTAGATGAGATTCCTTTTAAATAAATCATGGAAATATACATTTCCAGCTATGAAGGCCCCCACACTGGGGATGCTTGGGTAAAGGAATTAATGCTATAGTAAACTTTATTATTGAAATGTGAATATACCTAATCTCTACCTCAACAGAATCTTGAATAGTTCAGTGGTTAGTTTAGGACCACACAAGAAATCAATCACAAGTTCAAAAAATAGCTAGAATACTATTCTACAAAATGATTTAAATCCTAAGGATTTTTAGTTTTTACCTCGACTTAGTAGACAAAATTTCTAGTTTGGGGACCAGCTGAGCACTGCAAGTGCCATTGTTTCTGAAGGCTTCAACTTGTAAAACACATGTTGAGGGAAAACAGAGGGTATTGAAAGAAGTAAGACCTATGCACGGCCAAAATAAAAAAATCAATAAAACTACCCTTTAAGATGGAAAACTCCAAAAAGAATAAGTCGTAGTTCCAGGAGCTTAAAATAAAGTTAAGTTGTATTATTGGACTGGGGAGGACCTGACTCAAAAATCAAATTCATTTTTTACTATGGGTTTGGCACGGTCTCTAGGACAACTTTCACAAAAGTGAGTTCTGCAATATACGAATTCTGTGATATATTTCACAAAAATAGCATTCAAGAATAAAATAAGTATTAAAAAAGAAAAATCTGCTTAATTTTGTTACAATGTATCTAAATTCCTATCATTTAACATGTAACAATTATGTAAACTATTGGCATATTTAAAATTTTTTGTATTAAATCTTCATAATCCAGTATGTACTTTATTTATTATTATTTTTTTAAATTTTATTTTATTGTTGTATTATATCCCTTTCCTTTTTACTCTCCTCTGTCCCATTCCCCACCGACCCCCCCCCCCCACAAAGTCAATGCCATTTGTTGTCTATGTCCATGGTTCTTCCATACCAATTTCTTGACTAAACTGCTCCCTTTCTCTGCTTCTTCCTTCCCCCTCCCCCTGCTCCCTTCCCCCTGCCAACTGAAGGTCTATTAACTGTATTCATGTATCTTGTTCTGTTTCGCTTGTTGTTTTTTTTGTTCATTATTGTCCTGAAATGGGTGAGGTCATATGGTATTTGTCTTCACTGAATGGCTTATTTCACTAACCATAATACTCTCCAGTTCCATCCATGTTGTTGCAAAGGGTAGGAGTTTCTTCTTTCTTTCTGCTATGTGGTATTCCATTGTGTAAATGTACCAAAGTTTTTGATCCATTCATCCACTGATGGGCACTTAGGCTATTTCCAGCACATGGCTATTGTAAATAGCACTACAATGAACATAGGGGTATATAGGTTCTTATGAATTGGTGTTTCAGGGTTCTTCAGGTATAGTCTTAATAGTGGAATTGCTGGATCAAAAGGCAGTTCCATTTTTAGTTTTATAAGGAAACTCCATACTGTTTTCCATAATGGCTGCATTAGGGTGCATTCTCACCAACAGTGAACCAGGGTTCCCTTTTCCCCACGTCTTCACCAACACTTCTTGTTTGTTGATTTCCTGATGTGCATGAGATGGTATCTTATTGTGGTTTTAATTTGTATCTCTCTGATGGCTAGTGGTGTTGAGCATTCTTTCATATGACTTTGGGCCCTTTGTATATCTTCCTCAGAGAGTTGTCTGTTCATGTCCTTTGCCCATTTCTTACTTGGGCTGTCTGTCTCCCTGGTGTTTAGTTGCATAAGTTCTTGATATATTTTGGATATGAAACCCTTGTCTGAGGTATCATTGGCAAATATGTTTTCCTATACAGTTGGTTTCCTTTTAATTTTGCTGGTGTTTTCTTTATCTGGAGAGGAACTTTTCAATTTGTTGTAGTCACATTTGTTTATTTGTTCTTTGATTTCTTTTGCCCTTGGAAAAGTATCAGTAAACATATTTCTGCATAGGATATCCAAAAGTTTACTGCCTATATTTTTCTCCAGGGTCTTTATGGTGGCATTGCTTCTGTTTAAGTCCTTTATCCATCTTGAGTTTATTCTGGTGTATGGTGTAAGTTGATAGTCTAGTGGGTTTTGTTTGTTTGTTTGTTTGTTTTTAACGTTGCTGTCCAGTTCTCCCAACACCACTTGTTGAAGAGACCGTTTTTACTCCATTTTATTTTCCTTCCCCCTTTGTCAAATATTTATTGACCATAGAGCCCTGGGTTTATTTTCGGGCTCTCTATTCTGTTCCATTGACATATATGTCTGTTCTTATACCAGTATCAGACTGTTCTGATGATAGTAGCTTTGTGGTATAGTCTGATGTTCAGTATTGTGATTCCTCCTACCTTGTTCTTCTTCCTCAAGATTGCTGTGGCTACTCGTGGGCATTTTTGGCACCATATAAATTTTTGAAGTATTTTTTTCTATCTCTGTGAAGTACATCATTGGTATTTTAATTGGGATTGCATTGGATCTATAGGTGGTTTTGGGTAGTATGGATATTTTAATGATGTTAATTATTCCCATCCATGAACATGGTATATGCTTCCATTTATTTGTATCTTCCTTAATTTCTTTATTCAGTGTTCTGTTGTTTTCTTAGTACAATTCTCTTACCTACGTAGTTAAAGTACCTGTGTACCTAAGTACTTTATTTTTTTGTTGTTGCTGTGGTAAATGGGATATGTTTTCTAGTTTCTATCTCTGATGTTTCATTATTGATATACAAAAATGGTTTTGATTTCTGAATATTGACTTCATATCCAGCTATTTTCCTAAATTTGCTTATTAAGTCAAGTAAGTTTTTGGTGGAGTCATCGGGTTTTATATATACACTATCATATCATCTGCAAATAATGTCAGTTTGACTTCCTGCTTTCCAATCTGGATACATTTGATTCCTTTTTCTTCCGATAGCTATGGCTAGAACTTCCAAAATGATGTTGAACAGAAGTGGAGAAAGTGGACAGCCGTGTCTTGTTCCTGATCTTAAAGGGGAGGGTTTTAGTTTTTGCCTGTTGAGTATGATGTTGGCTTCAGGTTTCTCATATATGGCCTTTATTATGTTGAGGTATGCTCTCTCTATTCCCATTTTGCTGAGTGTTATTTTCATAAATGGTTGCTGTACTTTATGGAATGCTTTTTCAGCATCTATTGATATGATCATATGATTTTTATCTTTAATTTTGTTGATGTGGTGTATTACATTTATTGACTTGCGAATGTTGTATCATCCTTGCATCCCTGGGATGAAACCCACTTGATCATGGTGTGTGATCTTTGTAATTTACTGCTGGATCCTGTTGGCCAACATTTTGTTGAGAATCTTAGCATCTATGGTCATCAGAGATATTGGCCTATAGTTTTCTTTCTTAGTTGTGTCTTGACCTGGTTTTGGGATTAGAATAATATTGGCATCATAGAAAGAGTTTGAGAGTCTTCCCTCTTCTTAGATTTTTTGTAATAGGTTGAGAAGGATAGGAGTTAGTTCTTCTTTAAATGTTTGATATAACTCACCTGTGTAGCAATTTGGTCAGGGGCTCTTATACTTTGGGAGATTTTTTATTACTTCTTCAATTTCACAAGTTGTTATAGGTCTATTCAGGCTTTCTGCTTCTTCTGGATTCAGTTTTGGTAGATTACATGTTTCCAGAAATTTGTCCATTTCACCCAGGTTGTCATATTTTGTCATATAGTTGTTTGTAGTAATTTCTTACACTCCTTTGCATTTCTGAAGTATCAGTTGTGATTTCTCCTCTGTCATTTCTGATTCTGTTTATTTGGGTCCTCTTTATTTATTTATTTATTTATTTTTTGAGGAGTTGTTTATTTTTTAAAAGAACCAGCTCTTGGACTTATTGGTTCTTTGAATTGTAGTTTGAGTCTCTAAGTTATTTAATTCTGTTCTGATCTTGATGATTTCTTTCCTTCTACTTGCTCTGGGTTTTGTTTGTTGTTGCTCCTCTAGTTCTTGCAGTTTTATGTTTAGGTTGTTTGTATAAGCTTTTTCTATCCTTTTTAGGTAGGCCTGTATTGCTATGATTTTTACCCTGAGGACTGGCTACCTTTGCTTTGTCCCATAGGTTTTGGGCTGTTGTGTATTCATTGTCATTTGTTTGAAGAAACTTTTTGATTTCATCTTTGATCTCATTGTTAACCCATTGATTGCTTAAAAGCATGTTATTCTGTCTCCACTGAACAACACTGAGTTAGAGTGTTTTTTTTTTTTTTTTTTTTTTTTTTTTT
>PVIW01007996.1:0-45581 GCA_004026585.1 Noctilio leporinus | reverse complement strand
TTTGGGGTGAAAGGTTTTGTCTATATCAGTTAAGTCCACTTCCTCTAGAGTGTTGTTCAATGCCACAATATCCTTGGTGTTGTATTTTTGTGTGTTTGTTTGGAAGATCTGTCCATTGTTGATAATGTGGTTTTAAAATCCCCTACTATTAGTGTGTTGCTGTCTGTATCTTTCTTGAAGTCCTATAAGATCTTCCTTATATATTTGGGAGCTTCTATGTTGGGTACATATATGTTTAACAGAGTTATAATTCCTTGATGGATTGTTCCCTTAAGTGTTATGAAATGTCCTTCTTTGTCTCTTTTTATGGCCTTCATCGTAAAATCTATTTTGTCTGAAAGAAGTATTGCTACTCCAGCCTTTTTTTCATGTCCATTTGCTTGATTGATATTTTTCTATCCCTTCACTTTCAATCTTTGTCAATCTTTTGTCCTGAGGTGGGTCTCTTGAAGACAGCATATATGTGGGCCATGTTTTCTTATCCATTCAGCTACCCTATGTCTTTTAATTTGTGCATTTAATCCCTTTACATTTAAGGTCATTATTGATCGGTACTTATTTATTTCCATTCTCTCCCTTTGTACCTGTGTTCCTCTCTGTCTCTCTCTGTTTCTTCATTTTTTAAAAAGGAGATGTTTAGCATTTTTTGAAATGCTGATTTTGTAGAGATGTATTCTTTCAGTCTTCTTTTGTCTGTGAAATTCCTTATTTCTCCTTCCATTTTGAATGAGGGACTTGGTTGCTGGCCTTTGTTTTCCATTACTTGAAATATTTTTTGCCATTCCCTTTTGGCTTGTATTGTTTCTGTTGGATACTCATTTGATAACCTTAATGGATCTCCTTTATATGTTATTTGGTGTTTCTCTCTTGATGCTTTTTGGATTCTCTCTTTGTCTTTGAAATGTGCCATTTTAATTATAATATGTCTCAAATTGGGTCTGTTTGGATTCATTCTCATTGGGACTCTGTGCTTCCTGAAATTGAGTAACATGTTCACTTATCATGATAGGGAAGCTTTCTATCATTACCTTTTTGAACAGGTTTTCCATTCCTTGTTTCACTTTTCCTTCTGGTGTACCTATGATACAGATATCATTGTGTTTCATGTTATCCTGTAGCTCTCTTAAAACCTCATCATTCTTGTTCAGCCTTTTTTCATTCTTTTGCACTGTCTTGAAATATTTTTTTTTTTCTTATCCTCCAGCTTGCTGATCTGATGCCCTGCTTCCTCTAGCTTGCTGTTGTTTCCTTCTACTGTATTCTTCAACTCAGAAATTGTATTATTCATTTCCTTCTTGCTCTTACTATGTCCTTTTTAATGCTGGTGTACTTCTCAGTAAGTTCCTTGTAGCTTCCCTGGAGTTCTTCATAGTTCCCCTGGAGTTGTTTGTAGTTTTCTTTGAGCGGGCTAAGCTAATTGAGTTTCTCTATCATCATTATTTTGAATTCCATATTTGATAGTTTGCTTGCCTCTGTTTCATTTTTCTGGGGAATCCTCCTTTCATTTTGGTGATGGACTTTTTCTTTTTCTCCCCATTTTTAGATTTTGTTGTAATCCAATAAAACTGTGATTGGCTGCCAGGCTAAGGAACTGCTAAGCTGGAAGAATTGATTTAGTTGTGATCCTATCAGTCTGTGATCCACTACCAGGCTCGGATGCTGCTTCGGGTGACAGACAGATTCAATGGTAAATTAATACATCAGCTACCAATCTCAGGCCCTGCTGGGCTAGACTTGCATTTCAATTATAATCCAGTGGATCAGCCACCAGCTCAGATGCAGGCTGGTGGGACAGAGTCAGATGTAAATCAATGAATCTGTGATCAGCAGCCAGGCTCAGGAACCACTGAGCTAGACAGAAAGGTACAATTGTAATCCAATGAATCTGTAATTAGCCACTGGGCTCAGGTGGTGCTTGGCTGGACTGTAAATTCTATTGTAGTCCAATGAATTTTTGATCAACTGCCAGGCTAAGGGGCCACTGGGCTAGACTGAAAGATTCAGTTGTAATCCAATCAGTTTATTATCAGCCACCATGTCCAGAGGCCAGTCGGCTGGACAAACCAACTCAGTTGTTAACCAATGAATCCACCATCAGCCACCAGACTAACTTGCCACTCTGTGGGGTTGACTGCCTGACCCAACTGTAAGTCAGATATTTTGTAATCTGCCACCAGGCCCAGGTGCTGCTGGGCAAGAGATATCTCTTCAAGTGCCAACTGTTGTATCTTTGCTCAGACAGGGAAGGGAGGAAGAGATTTATTTAGATGTATGTCAGAGAATTGTGATCAGGCGCTAGGCTCAGGTGCTGCTGGGCAGGGCAGATTGCTTCCAATGGGCAGGGCTATGAAGATCCTCATATGGAAGCTGCTTGGTGGAGTGCAGTCCACCCCCCCCACCAGGTGTGGGCGATGAGTCAGCACCGGGATCCCCATAGCCACCTCGCCACTTCTCTCCTCCAAGCCAATGCTGTAAAATTTCCCCACATGTCTCTAGTGCTCTCTGACCTCACTCTGCTAGAACCCAGGGTTGGTTGGTGCCAGTGTATTTTTCACTGTTGTCACCCTAGTAGTTCTCCATCCCTAACAGTCTCTTAGGCTAGTAAACTCCTAGTGTTTATGCCCTTCTCAGCTGGATGCTGCTCTACACTCCACCTTGTGGCTGTAGTCTGGGACACCTAGCTGGGGAACCAGATCTCATTCTTCTCAGGTGGAGCCCCCGGCTCATTCCTTTTGGCTGTTGCCTCTGGTGGGGGCCTTACCAGCCCTCTTGTGTTTCCATGATTCCTACCAGTCACGTTGTGATGAAGCATCCTCTTCTGTTCTGTCTGTGGTTGTAGGACTTCTTTCCAGCTGGTGTTCTGTTGGTAATTCCAGCTGACTTTTTCTCCAAAAAAGTAATTCTAGCTGCGACTTGGGAGGAGATTGGTGTAGCTCCACTTACTCCTCTGCCATCTTGCTGGGACTCCCATTGGGATGTATTCAGTAGGTACTTTAAATATGCGTAAAAATATATATGAGTGTAAAAGTAGTTTTGCATGTGTTTGGTAATATTGCAATTCATATTACTTAAAAGAGTAATTCTTTAAACAAATAAATTAATGTAGGCATTTTGGAGTAATGAAAAGAAAATTTTGAATTAATATGATTTGAGAAGCTGACAGAAGGCTGTAATTAAATGGTGAATTGTCTGGATGTGAAAGAAAAAAAAAAGTCCACATTGGTGATTACAAAATAGACAGGGGGATGTTAAGATGAACAAAGGAATGGGTGGGTGGGGAGGGGGACAGAGGGGAGCAAAAAGGGGATGAATGTAATACAACAACAATAAAATTAAATTAAAAAAAAAAGATGAACAAAGGAAATAGAGAAGCCAAAGAACTTACATGCATGAATCATGGACATGAACTAATGGGGGCATTGCTGGAGGAAATGGGGTACTGGGTGGAGGGAGGCAAAAGGGGGAAAATTGGGAAAACTGTAATAGCAAAATAAATAAAATACATTAAAAAGTTAAAACAAAAAACAAACAAACAAACAAAACACAAAAGCTCATGAACTTTCAGTTCATGGGACAACACTCCCGCTAACTGAGCCACACTGGGTGGGTTGATCTACATGTTTTTTTAAATGATTCATATATACTTTGAAGTACTTATAATTAAAAGCTTTTCTAAAGTAACTGCTCAAATAAAAAGAAGGGGAAGAAGGCCCTGACTGGTAGCACAGTGGGTAAGGTGCCGGCCTGTGAACCCAAAGGTTGCAGGTTCGATTCCCCAGCCAGGGCACATAACCAGGTTGCAAGCCAGGTCTCCAGTCAGATCTGTGGCTGGAGGCAGGTGAAAAGCAACCATATCTTGATGTCTCTCTCCCTCTCTGCCTCTCTCCCTTCCCCTCTTTCTAAAAATAATGAAATAAAATCTATTAAAAAAAATCAGCTTTAAAAAAAAAGGGGGGGGGAGAAAATTTCATCTTTGCTACAAAGAGAATTGAGCCTCTTATTTTTAATTTGTATTTGTCTTTATCCATAAGAATATCACTATAAGAGGTTATTTTTCTTAAGGGTATCACAGAAAGATTAATTTTTCTTTGACCAGACTAAGCCATGATAGTATTACTTTCTTTGGACTATCAGAAAAGAAATGTTTATGATTCCAAAGAGATGTTTATTTTCTTATGTGCCTTTGGTTAGTATATGCATTCTTTTTTTGTGGGGAGGGGGGGCTTTTTTTCCCCACCTGAAACTTTAAACCCATTAAGGGCAGTGACTTGTTGACTTTTCCTTTGTATTTGCTCAGAGTACATAGTGCAGACTTTTCCTGCTCAGTGGGTGTTCAGTAACTGTTATTCAGCCAATGGTGAAAGGATTGTTACATGTATTGAGCATTACTTGTGAAATGTCTAAAACCTACTTCTCTCTTCACTTTCTTTTTCCTTTGTAGAATTTGCTTATTTTTTGAAGGAATGTTCCTGTGTAAAATTTTGCTACATTAAACAGAAAATTAATAAGTCTTTTTGCAAGAGATAAATCACCTAAAGGGTTTTTTTCTTTGATAGAATTTTTAAATTAAACAGCTTGTTTCCCTTCTTAGACTGAAGAGAGATATCTGCCTGCTAATTAGTTATTGATGGTTGATGTCTGTAATAGCTTAATTAGAGCAAAAATTTAAAATAATTTGTTGAACAAATTCAACATATAGTAGCTATTAAATAGGAGCTTTCACTGGAGTCATTCATAGGAGTATCATTACTTATTGCTCTTTAAGGCAGTTATTTTCAATAATTATTATTTAAATGTTGCTAAGCTAAGAGAAATATTCTGGTTTGACCTTACTTTTATGTTCAGTATTTCATCATAAATCAGATCTTTCTTCCAGAAACAAAAATATTTCTTTTGAAATTTCCTTACTGATCAAGAACACTTATACCATTGTATTAGAATTATCTGTACACTAAGCACATTGAGGGTACCTTGTACTGTTTCATTTATCTGTATAACCTAGTACAAGATACATTCTAAACAATAGAATGATAGTATTTATTAGATGGAATAGTAGTTCTTAAAGCAGAATCTGATCCTCCATTGTATCCTCTTCCCATTTTGCTTTTCTATCTTTGGAGAATGTAGGTTATGGATGAGAGTTTTGTTTTCCATTGGGAGGCCCAGGCAGGCCCGCCAGAACACAACAGTACTCTTATCTCAGTGCTGCTTGAGCCTCATGGCCATGGGCTATTGTCCATTTACTTTGTGTGGCTGTCCTGCATACCTCAAATATTTGAACACTGCAGGAGCCATGCTAATTCTGTTCTTATCTTCTTTCTAGATAGGACAATTATGGAAGGTAGCTTTTACTATATTCAAAATGTCTTTACAGTTTTCATCTTCCTTGACACACATCCAATGAGCAGCTAGGAGCAGAAAGATTCAAATAAGCAATCCATCACAATAACAGTCATAGAGTCTCCTCCAGAATTTGACATTTTGTTGACATCCTTTCAGAGTGCTTCACACTTTACTAATAAGCCAGAAAACAATTACTGGGCCAATAACAGGGACTGAAAAAGGGTCCCTAAAAATTGCTAAAGCTGTAGCTCCTAAAAAGGAAAAGCAAAGTAGTTCAGTAAGACACGTATCTGAGGTAAGGGAAAGAAAATATTTCTTAAACTTGGGTCAGTCTTGATTTTGGGTGATCAGTAATATCCATAAATCATTTTAAATTTCCTTGGAAACTCATTACATTAATAGTTAGCATTATTACATAAATAAAAGTTAATAATACCATCTTTTTTGTTGTTCATATTTTAGTACATAAATACAGCATTAAGTTACAGGAAAACAGAGGCTTAGGAAAAGAATGAATTGCCATTTTAAGATGCACTATATAATTTCTCAAAACTATTCAGATGGTGAGAAACATATAGCAGAAGAGAAGTGCATGGAGCCAGGATATTAAGATAACATGCATAGCTTAAAATTTTCCCGTGAAATGCTCTGAGGGTGAATGACTGCTGTGAACCAACATGGGTAAGGGCAGATTCCACAATGCCATGTTACATTGGTTAATGTCTTTATGAGGGATATTCACTAACTAGGATTACTAAAATGAACCATGTGAACCCACACCCTCTCATCCTTTCATGGAAAACCATCAGAACCTAGCTGGTATTGCTTGAGCCACAGTGGGTTTACTCTCTGGAGGAAGCAACTCACATTTGTGGCCTTTCTGCTTTATAGGGCAGGCATTTGAGTGCTCTTATCTGAGGCCCAGGGCAAAAAAGACAACCTAGATGCCAGAAAGCTTGGGTTTGCATGCCAGATTATATAGATGTTGCCCATTTACCTAGAGAGTTTGGAAATCTCAGGAGGCTGTAGCATCCTCTACTCTGAGAAGGTTGCCATTGTTTGGAGGAAAGGAGTTCAGTGGCATCCCACCCTCTAGGCTGGAGGGGCCCTTGTGAGCTGCTTGCCTAGAAAAGCAGAGTGTCATCCCTGCCTGGAATGGCTGCAGAACAGGCTAGGGGCTTTCAGATAATAAAGTGACAAATAATTTAAAAATACCAATGCTATATTTAGCTTTCTATTTCTTCATTTAGTATTCATGACTCTGCATTTGACAGGTGGGGAGACAGATATTCCAAAAGGGTCAAATTACCAAACCTGTGTGAGTGGCATAACCACAATTTGAATACAAAACTGGTGTGCTCTACATTTTACAATCCTGGCTGCAAAACCAACATGCTTTCTGGTACAAAAGTCTCCTCTGTGGCTATTAAATTGTAGGAGTTCAAAGAGAGGATTTCTGAGAAACATCTAGGGAAAACTGTAAAAATAGATTAATAACAACAAAAAAGAAACTCTAAGAAGTATTAAGGGCATACTATAAAAATGAATATCTGAGGCATAGGTATTACATAACTTTTGGCCTCAGGAAAAGAATGGAATTATGAGGTGAATGCTTATATCTATGATAACTGGAGAGTCTCAATACTCTCATAAAAACATGCTCAACACTTATAACTAAGCTGCTTAAAGCTAAAGTTACCGAAGAAATTATTATCTCTGTTATTGGACTCAAAGTAACTAATAACCATTATTATAAGTACAATTGATAGATTATAGCTTGTTCATAACATATCATATATGGGATAGTTATGCTTCATTATTTTGAAGAGATGAGAAAACTAAAATTTTGAGCATTTAAGTAATTTGTCCAATACACCAAGAACTCAAATATGGACCAACACCTTCTACTCCCACATGTGTCAGCTCATTTTCAGATATCATAAACAACATTGACAATGGTGTTTTCCATATCCTAGGACACATCTTTTTTATATTCTAGTTATACAATGGGCAAAGTGATTTCAGGGCGACATCATGTTTCTAAATGACTTACGTCTTTGAAAAGTTATATTATGTGCTCGCTTTGTCAGCACATATACTAAAATTGGAATGATACAGAGAAGATTAGCATGGCCCCTGCGCAAGGATGATACGCAAATTTGTGAAGCATTCCATATTTTTAAAAAAGAAAAAAAAAAAGAAAAGTTATATTAAACACAGTATTATAATTATTGCCATTAGAGTTTTCACTCTCATTCCTATTAAGAATATATCAAAATTCAACTTGCCTTTTGTACTTCTAATAATCAAAATATTTCAAAGCTGTGTTTAAAGTTCTGACTTGAAGATGATCGTGGTCTATGAGGCTGGTATTACCTCCACCAGAGTGAATGGTTAGAAATAGCTGTGAGCAACAGACCTTTATTGCCAACATATGGGAAAGCTATTTGGGCACATTAGGGCGATGACCTTCATTTTTCTCAGTTGAAAAATATTTGTAGATCTTACACGTGTCCTAAGTAGCTGATAATACCCAGGAAAAAAAATTGTAGTTCGGTATCACCCAGAGGCCATGAAAACACCAGTTCTGCTTTCCTGTAAAACACTCCTCTCTTAGGGTTGGCAGAGAACCAGAAAACATTTGTGGGTTTAGACTTGGATGAGGAATGACTGCTAGCTTCTACCGGTCTCAAGAGTGTAAAAGCCATTCATTGTCATAGCTCTTTATAAGAGGTCATTTATAAACCATTTATCATAGTTTGTTTCTTTTAATTCACACATTAACCCTGCAAAGAAAGTATCATCCCATGTATTTTTTAGATGAAGCCACTAAAACCCACAGAATTTGCATGATTTGCTCAAGTCCACAAAACTGGCAAATGGAACAGCTTGGGCTCAATTTGTGTCATTTGACTCCACAGGCTTTGTTCTTAGAGGCTTTGTACTTTGCACTACTTTATTTTGTTTCCTAATTAATAATTTTCATTATTTATACATAAAAACTTGACCATATTGAAACATAACATTTAACATTTGATAATCAGCATAATATTTAACTTTTTGTGACCTATTCTACTGAAGAGTGTAAAAGTTAATTTGACATAATTGTGTAATTTGCTTTAAATGTTTTACAGAATTTGTTGTTGAAATTCTGTGGATGTTGCTAATGACATATCTCCAGTGTTCTTAACAACTCAAATTAAACTTTTTACTTGCTATTAATAGAAATTTAATGCTGAAAAATCTCTAACAAAGAAGTCTGTTTAAATTGAAATAATTGCCTATTAAAATTTAATTGGTAAAAAGGCTCAGAACACTAATCTCTGTATTCTATAATGATCTTTTCTTAAACTTTGCAGACAATAGTAATCACCTAGAATGTTCCTTAGATATACAGCTTCCCTGGGAGCCTGCCCTATAGATTTGGATTTCAATGAGTCTCCAGAATTCATTCTGGAGTATTCTAACAAATACCTTCAGGGATTCATGAAAGTTTGGGAAACCTTTTCTGATATCAACTTTAGAACAATTTCTGTTCGGAGAAAACCTACAGTTTTATCATCAGGGATATCTGTGTTACACTCCAAGCTTAAATACCTCTATATGAGTGACTGTAGGCAAGATATTTATCCAGAAGAACATCAGTTTCTTCATTTGTACTGTCTTGTCAGAACATCAGAATTAAATAAAAGAAATGCTTTACTATAAAGTGATTTATACCAGATGTTAAAGAGCTGTTCTCTTTTCTTTCTCACTGTCTACTAGGATCATTAAGGAATACGCTGAAGAGAAATATATCAATGGAACCAGCCTTAGTTTATTAGGATATAAAGTGGGGGCAGGAGAGGTGTGAGGAGGGATATATGTTCATGTTTAATAACAATTAAAGTGGGAAAAATCACAACTTATATAAAAATCAGAAATTTGTAAAATGTGAAAAATTTTACTCTTCATTTTACTTTCAATAATATTTTTCTTTTACTGGGTATTTATTAACTGCAGACTGCATTCTACACAATATCTTTTTAACTCAGATGATACATCCGATGAAGAATTATTTTCCTCTCCTGCCTGTGTATATGCAGGAGCTCAGAAAGAGGCTAAGTTGCTTGGCAAATTTGCTTTCTACTGACATAGCCATAATATGATAGGAGCTGGCTCTCTCGGATTCGAAAGTAAGCGCCCTGGACTTCGGGCCAAGATGGAGGCTTAGGTGGATAGGGCATCTCCCCCCACAACCAAGAAGGAGTATAATTATCTCAAAACTGGAGAGAACCAGAAGTTCCAGAAAACTGAGCTTTGTTTAAGTCCAACAAACAGAAATATAAAGAAGAAATAATCAGCCCTGGCTGGTGGCACAGTGGATAGGTGCCAGCCTGCAAACCCAAAGCATATAACCAGGTTGCAAGCCAGGTCCTTAGCTGGAGGCAGGTGAAAGGCAACCATAAATTGATGTTTCTCTCCCATTCTTCCTCCCTCCCTGCTCTTCTCTCTGAAAATAATGAATACAATCTTAAAAAAAAAACAAAAAGGGAAGAAGAAATACGCATCCACATAGGTAAAAATGGCAGAGCTGGGACAAAGAGGACATGGTGTGGCAGCAGCAGCAGTCACACATTGTAAAAGTCAGGAGGGACACCTAGGGAGCAATCCCAGCCCCAGATCAGACTACGTAGCTCATAGTTTCAGAATCAGGGAAAATAAAGCCTCATTGCTTCTCACTGTGAAAACCAGTAGTTGTTGGGGCAGAGGAAGAAACTGCCAGTGTTTCAGCAGAATCTGTTTAGAGACCCCCATGGTTCTAGAACTTCTGCAGACCAACCTACTCTGGGAACAATGGCCAGGGCAATAGCTAGAGAGGCACCAGTTGCATGCAGTGAATTGGAGAAGTGCCTGGAAAAGGGGCAAGTACTGAGTAAGTGGCGTTGTTTCCTTTCAGACCACTCCCTTGCACACAGCCCTGCAAGAAGATGAGATGAGTCACTCCATACTGATGAATACCTAAGGCTCCTCCCATTATAACTTAACAGGTGCAATGGTCTACCTAAGACAGAGGCAAACACAGGAGCCTGTCAAGATGAGAAGACAGAGAAATATGGCCTGAAAGAGGGAACAGGTCAAGGTTCCATTAGGGGAACTAAGCAACCTAGCAGACACAGGGTTCAAAACACTGGTGATAAAGATGTTCACAGATTTGACAGATATGCCTGAGTATAGCGAATGTAGAAGGGAAGAAGTGAAGGCAATGCTAAATGAAGTGAAGGAAAACCCACACAAAACCAGGTGAAGGAAAGGAAATCAGGGTTCAAATCAATGATTTGGAAAAAAAAATAAGAAAGAAAGAAAACAGTCAAATGGTACTGAATGAAGAAATGAGAATTGAAAAAAATGAGGAGAGGCTTAGGAACCTTTGGAGTGACTTTAAAGATGTCAACATCTGACTCAGGGATGCCAGAAAGAGAAAAGGAAGAGCAAGAATTTGAAAACTTGTGTGATGAAATAATAAAGGAAAACTTCCCAAATTGGGTGAAGGAAATAGACATACTAGTCTAGGAAGCACAGAGAATCCCAAACAAGCTAGATCCAAATCAAACCATACCAAGACACATCATAATGAAAATGCAAAAATTTAAAGATAAAGAGAGAACCTTAAAAGCAGCAAGAGAAAAGAAGAGAGTTACCTACAAAGGGGTTCCTATAGGACTATCATTTGAAGTCCTGGCTGGTGGCACAGTGGATAGGTGCCAGCATGTGAACCAAAGGTTGCTGATTCTATTCCCAGCCACGGCACATAACCAGGTTGCAAGCCAGGTCCATAGCTAGAGGCAGGTGAAGGGCAACCATACATTGATGTTTATCTTCCTCTCTGCCTCTCTCTCTTCCCCTCTCTCTAAGAATTAATGAATAAAATCTTTTTAAAAAGAAGATTATCATCTGATTTCTCAGAAGAAACTTTGCAGGCAAGAAGGGACTGGCAAGAAGTATTCAAATTGATGAAAAGCAATACCTGCAACCAAGATTACTGTATCTAGCAAAACTATCACTTAGAACAGAAGGACAGATAAAGTGCTTCCCAGACAAGATAAAGCTAAAGGAGTTCATCATCAAGCTCTTATTACATGAAATGTTAAAAGAACTTATTTAAGGAAAAAAAAAGAATCAAAATTATCAACATTAAAATGATAAACTTGCTGCTATCAACAACAGAATCTAAAAAAAAAAAAAAAAAAAAAATTGAAAATGAACTAAGAACACAACCAGTATAGGACCAGAATCATAGGTAGGGGGGTCATTTGGAGGGTTATCATAATCAATAAAATATACTTTTAAAAAATGTAAGTGCTCTTAACCTCTAAGATATTCTCTTTCCTGTGTCTCTTATTACCTTTTCATTCCTGACCCCAGATTTGCTTTCTTATTGAGGGTTAAATTCAAAGTATAATATAGAAGTTGAAAGCTCTAATGACCCCTCAGTCCTCAAGTATGTTGCAGCATATCTTTGAAGTTATAATCAGCTAGGGCTTAATTGCGAGATATTAACTGCCCTGATTTAGGGCATAATCTTTCTTGAGGCTTGGCTCTGAAGAGAGTGTCTAATTTGCCTCCTTGATGATGCACAACTTTGTCTTATCTCTCTCCTTTTCTCCATGAGCAGGCAAGGGCTGAAGGAATGGAATACCTTTATCTGAAGATGAAAGTCAAAGGCTGTATTTAGAGAAGTCCTGAGGTGCTAAGCAATATTGCTTCTCCTGATCAAGGGCACCCCGCTCCCCTGACCTGATTCTCCTTGGGTCCCCCTTTCCAAACAAGTGTAGACCTGTGAAACTTCCCTGACCCTTTCCCAGAATTCTTAACCTGAAGTTCTGTGTGAGGAATCTTTTGAGCTACAGGACAAGAATGCTTTCCAGCTGATTATGCTGGGACACAGCAAAAGCCTTCAAATCACAGCCTGTGTGTTCCACTGAAGCGCTCTGGGACCTGAAAGTGTTCATAATATGCATACCACTCACTGCCTACCTATTGTGTGCCAGACGTGGTGACCTTTCTCAGAGAGTACTTTCACCTTTATTTTATATGGAGTAAAATGGGTTAAGTAACCTGTCCCAGACACAGAGACTGACAATGTCAGAGCCAGAAAGCAAAATTAGGCCACCATACTCCCAAATCATCCCTTTTTTCATGATAGAGGCAGACAAGTACCAGTACCTCAAGTTTCAATCGAGACATGATGGGACTTTTGAAGAGTTAGAAGCCAGACTAAGGGCTCCTAAATTTCCTCTTAGCCCCTGCATTCATTGTGTTCAGCTTGGCAAATATGGAAAAGAGACTGTTGAATTACTTACCTCTGAAATATCTTGGGGGTTTTGAAAAACAATCTGGATATTTTATGGAAAGTTATTTACAGGGAAACTTATACTGAATTTCTTCTGTGGAAAATCTGTGTCAGTCATTCTTGAACATGTAGCCTGTGCTACAGTGTAACTCTGTGTGTATTTCTCTTCAGACTGTAGCATGAATAATCACATGGTGCTGCACATGTTCTGTGTTTGCAGCACAATCCTTGTTGTCGCTTTCCAGGATTCCAGAATTCCCAATGAATAATTACAGAACTCTCTCTCATTGTCTATTCCACTTGACTGGAAAGTAACTGCTTGGTCTCTAAGAGAAATGCCACAGCTCTCTTTGGCAAAATTACCAAGAAAGGTTGTTTAAAGGGCCATCTTACCTATACATGTTACCCTACCATACTTCCACCATCTGATGCAATACGAAATTAATACTTACATATTTTCAGACTATATATCCCCAAGTCTCAATATTATTATTTTCCAAGTAGGTTTAACAATATGGCTATTGTGGGATTATATAAAGTATATCTATTTTACTAAGTGCTCCAATGAGTGTTATTTAGCTCAGGTGAATAAAAACAATACTATATATTACTTTCTTGAATGTAAAGTATAAGGGGGGTTTTATGATATTTAAATAAGTATGATGGTGGGAGAGAGCTAGTAAGTTTCATGGATACTGATAAAAGAAATGAGATTTCAGAGTCAGAAGCAAAAGACTTATTATTCATGGCAAAATAATGGCACAAGTATCATAGAAGTTAAACAGGTATAACAGGTGTTGGTATAGTCAAGTCCCAATCTCATGGGCAATGGGGTAGTCATGTGCAACATCCATGTACATAATGGGGTCTTTTCCAGAAGAAAATAACTCTGAGTTTAGGGGGTGCACTGCTGTTTTATTTAAACTAAACTTTAAAATTTAGTTTAAACTAATTACCATGTATATAGCATCAAATATATGAAAAACGGGTGTGTGTGAAAAAGAGGCAAAATTTACTAAAATAAACATATCACAAAGGCATTATATTTTGAAATAAATTTATTCTTATATGTAAATACATAAACATAGTCATTATTTTTTAAATTGATCAAAAAAGTCTCCATTTGCTGCAAAATTAGACTCAATTCGACTTCAGAATCTTGAACACTCTTTAATGAATTTTTCTTTATCCACGGTCATCATAATGTTTTCAATCTTAACTTTAACAGCCTCTTTATTGCAATGAGTTTGTTTATTAACTTCTCTCTCACAAATGCTGCATACATGATAATCTAAAGGATTTGCCTCTGGTGAACTAGGTGGCCAGATTTCCTTTGACCAGAATTCAGGAATATTGACACTGAGAAATTCTTGCACCTTTTTGGCATTATGTGCTGGTGCACCATCTTGTTGGAAGATAAAATGATGTCCATTTGCAACTTGCTTTATCCATGGTACAACTACTTCTCTCAAAGCGTCAAGGTAAACATCCTGGATCTTCATTGATGATCTCCTGGGTTCTATGTACAGTATCTGGACTTGTGTGATCCTTGGGTACCTTATGCATTTTCCTTGTTGGTGTGGTGACATCAGGATCAGCACCATACAACTTCTTCACATTGCCCGCTGTACGTAAAGGGATGTTATTGAAGTCCACAATTTCCTTAGCAGTTCTCCCTGCACTCAGTCCAGAAATTATGGTTGCTATAACATGGTATTCCTTTGACATGACGGTTGCTCTCAGAATTTAATACTTTATATCTGAAACAGTGATGTTAAATATTAACCTTAGAAACATAGTTTTTCAAAATTAATAGGCATGCAAAGTTATTGCCAATTGATCACATGCACCCTGTATTTAAGAGACAAATCTGACAAGTGATATGTAATATTTATTCACTGAAAACTACATAATATTGCCAAGAGCTATTAAAAGGACCCCAATGAGTGGAGAGATAGACCATATTTATGAGCCATATGCTAAATATGGAAATGTCAGTCCTCCCCAGTTGGCTTGTGGATCCAGTACAAACCCACTCAGATAGAGAAAGCACAAAGGGCATAGTTCCTGAGGCAGGGCCTTGCTGAACATGTCTGACAAGTCACTTTGACGGCAACCAGAGAGCCATCCTCTGTTGTGAGGGAGACTGATTATATTGCTGGCCTTCATGATACCTTTTTCACTTCTGGGGTGAAAGGATAGTCCTGACGTTGTGATTATAGCACATTCAGCAAGACGTGCAGGGCTCAAAAGGTCCATTGTGGATGGCCTCTGGATAACCATATGCCAAACATTGTAATTAAATTTGATATGCTTTATCTCATTTAATTCAAGAACTTTATGAGGTAAAATAATAATGATTTTTATCACATACAAATGTAGAAACTGAAGCTCAAAGAGACTGACAGGACTATGTAACCAATTAGCCACAAATACATGTGACTCCACACCTGTTGTTTTTCCCACTGTAAGCAATTGTTCTGCCAGTTGGGGAAGTAACACCATAGGGAATGTGACCAGGTTGGCAATGAGTGAAGTAGGTTGAAAACCCCTGCAGATGGCTACACGCAGACAGAAGGACCCCAAAGCCCTCTGCATTGTGGACCAGAAGATATGTGCTGTCATAGCCATCTTTTCTTTTCTTCAGTCTTCTTAGGCTGGGTGTTTCCCCTCCCACTGGAGTCTGGGTTAGGACTCCCTGAGCAGAAAGTAGAATCTTGGCCTACTTTACCTGATTTGTCCCTTTGCAGAAGATGAGACTGGGAGTTGTTCTTAGCAGATGAAAATGAAAGCTTATTTCTCTCAGTTCCATGGCTGCCAGTTCCTCCCTGGGTCAGACACAAAAGTCTGAGTTCTACAGATTCCAGAGCCAAGAATCAATGCCAGAAATATATTTAAAAAAATTAAACTTTGGGTTAGGTAACCCAAATAGATTATTACATTCCTAACCTTCTGTTTGCTCATTAGTATAAACGGTCTCTATGTTCCTCTCAAGTTTCCATTAGGACATCATCCCATTTCTTAGTTGCTTTTCCTTTTATTTCTCTTCAGTTAATCCTAGAAATATTTAGTTTGATTGTGTAAGAACAATACTAATTATAGTAATTTGTGTGATCTCCTTAACAATTTTGATTAATTACTGTGCAAACAATAATTATGCATATCATTAATATGCATCTGATTAATTTGGTCATTATATTTAATTACAATAATCAAATTCTTTAGATAGTCATTCTTGAGAGCCTGTTGCTTATTGTAATATGGTTATCTGCTTACTAATTTAAAACTTCTATGGGTACTGTCCCTAAGGTTTTTTCTTCCATTGTACAACCAATAGCTGGGAAGAGTCACCTCCTCTGAAGTGGTTTCTTTTAAAAATAAGTAAACATGCCTATGACATAGGTTCCTTTAAATGCCTGCATTGCCATAGAAACTAACTTTAGTTTCCCTACCCTATCTTTATTTTATCTCATCCATATCTTTTCCATTAATGGACAGCTTTTTAATTGAAAGGCAAACTCAAAAATTAAAACATGTTTGTTTCCAAAAAGGAAGATGCAGAAGTTAATATTCATTAGGTAAACATTTTATTACAAATTTTGGTTAAACTGTTCGGTTAACTGGTTAAAACTTGGTAAGATAAACCCAATAAGGCATAACTAGACAGATGAATAAAGCTTATTCACTTCATTATCTTACAGAGAAATTTAGTTTTCTAGGGCCCCTACAGGAGTAGCCAAGTAAATTGAGGTTTGTAGAAATAAACATTTTAAAATCCCAAATATGTTACTCTCTATATAGTTATAATACTGATTTTCAAGTAAAAATAAACTTAAAATTTACTCACAGGAAGGCACAGGGGGCTAGTATGCTGGATATAGTTTTATAGATACAGGATAAAGACTATGGCTTTGAGAAGATAAAGGGGACCTTTCATGGAAGGGAAAGGTTTCCCTGACAGGCATTTGAACACAGATGTAAGTGTGACACATGTAGGAAGTGTTGAGATTAGAAACCTGGCAATAACAAGAGATCATATTGACAAGTAGGAAATAAAGGCCTTAAGATGAAATAAAAGAGAGACTATATGAGAGAAGACTTTGAAAGTCCTGTTGGATTTGTGGTCTAAAGGCCAGAAAATAATCATTGCATTTACATTATTTGTTGACTGACTTTTACATATGCAAGAAATAGGAAAAGGTGAGGCATTTCACAATTATAACAAAAATGTCATTTATTGAGAATGATCACATCAAAACAATCAAATGTGTACAAAAATTTTCAACTACCATATGCTTTTAATCTTATAGTATTTTGTAGCTTATTTTTGGCAGTTTTGTCTATACTTCTGCTAAATATTTGAGGAGGTTTTTAATTTTTTAAAAAGATTTTATTCAGTAGAGAGAAGGGCAGGGAGAGAGGAAGAAAGAAAACTAATCAATGTATGGTTGTTTTTCACCTGCCTCCAGCTACGGACCTGGCTGGAGACCTGGCTTGCAACCTAGTTATGCTTCCTGGCTGGGGAATCGAACCAGCGACCTTTGGGTTCACAGGCCAGCACCTATCCTCTGAGCCACCAGCCACAGCCGAGGAGGCATTTTAAAGAATATAATTAGACATATATTATTCTAATGAGTCTATACATACACCCATGTTTCTTTAGCATTTGGTTTGGAAACAAAAGCAACAGCAAACACTGTAGGATCCTCTCAAACACATTCAATTCTATTCATAGAAGAGAGAATGTCACTAGTCCCTGAAAATCCCAGGTTATTCAGAACAATGTATTCAGGATGATAATCTATTGAACTAATGGAAAATATTTGGATGTGTTTCATTCCCTAAACAAAACCAATATTTTAGTAATGAAACATTTTATAATAATGGTTAGTTGCTTTTATGTCATTTTTTCTTTTTTCTTGAACTACTTTAACAACATGGATTATTATTAATGAGAGGTTGCCAGTTGAGAAGTTCTAATTGGCAAAAATTATCTTAATGAAATGAATCTCATTTTACAATGATCATTTTTATCATTGTAATTGAGTCATTTTCCAGAAAATGCACAATGCAAATCAAATGCTATGTTAAATACACATGATGTGCCATCTTCAGGAAAACTAGGGTTTAAGCTGAGTATATAACTTATTAGAGCCCACATATATCAACACCCTTTAGTTTTCTCTTGGACTAGCATTGGAGATATCACGATGTTTAGGATTATCTCAAGAATGAATAGAGAGAGCGCTAATTGAAAGATCCCACCCTAGTCTTCAATAAAAACCCTGGCACTACCATCAAGACAAGCCAAATATTTATTTCCTTCATTAAAAGTTGCAGAGAACAATTGTTCTTTCTTCTGTAGTGTGTAGATGCCTGCCAGCAACTTAGTGTGAATTAGGGATATTTACAGCTTCCTACCTTTTAAAATAAAAGCAGCCACATTACTGACAGGTTTTCTTCAATGTTTATAACTTGTGGTTAAATCCATATCAAACTGCTTCTTTTTAAAAATGTATATTTAATACAACTATCTGCAATTGTGTTATTAAGACCTAAATTTGAGCTTCATCAAATCAGAGTATGAACAATAGCTAATATATTTTAGGAGTTACTATATGTCAAATACTTTCGTAATTCAATTTAATTCTTATCTCCATGCTGAGGTAGATACCATTTTTTTTTTTTTTTTTTTTTCATTTTACCAAGAGGAAAAGTGAGACACAGAAAAGTTAAAAGAGTTTCCTGGTCACAGAGTTAGCAAATGGTTAGAGCAGGGTTGAAACACAAACACCAGCTGGTGGGCTGCAGAGTCTACTTTCATGCTGATATTACTATTGCTACCATTTATCTGAACTCAGTGCATGTCAGGGACTGTGCTGAGTGCTTTATTTGTGTTATTTCATTGATCTTACATCTAAGAAATAAGATAGGTAAAAATATTCTTCTTATAAACATAAAAGCAGAGCTCATAAAGGTTCAGTAACTAATCTTGGGTAGCATAGATAATACTTGAAAATACTGGGATTTGAATTGAGTTATTTTTTTCCTCCTAAGACCAAGTTCTTAAAAACTACATTATTATTCTGTTGTACATATTATTTATATAATCTTTTAAAAAATCAACCACTTTAATAAATATCTTTATCAATTCAACATACATTGTTAAATTCACCTGAATAACAAGGTTGTCTTCCCTGAATCTAAATGAACTCCAAATGAACTTCCTTGTGTTGCCGCCTAGAGTGATCATCTCTCAAACATTATATAGCATGTCAAGAGTTCTTTGAAACTCAGTAAGTTAAGAAATAGGTTTTGCCTTTTAAATAGACTTTACCTAAGGGAGAGTTATAAAATGTTAGAGTAAAATTTTATTATTGCTTATCAATCATCTTTTCCAAAATGGAGCCCTAGCACGGTTTCTTTGACATTAGGTAGTTTGTGTCTTCTTGATCTTAAATTTAACAGAGAATGCATGAAGCACTTTTGATAATCAATTCCTTACATCTTAATGTTGAAAGGTACTTTGGAAATTAAGTCCAAACACACTAAATAAATTAAGTTAAAAGAAGTTGGTTAAGGTAATAAACTGTAGATCCAGTGCTAATGTTTCTGATGCCTTGGCCACTGTTTCTTTATTGTGTAAATAAAGCCAGGACTGCATCTCTGCTGAATGCAGTTTTTTATTCTCATCATATTTTCAGATGTCATTGTTGTCACTTCCTTATGGCTCGGTGCGAGGAGGAAATGAGGTAAGCATGGGGTGTAACGCACTGTGTCTTTTAATCAAAACAAAATCACCTGAAAATATTTGATTTTTTACTTTCATACTAGCAGCTTTGACAAAAGTAAACTTGTGTTTGCCTGGAAACCGTCTTTCCTTTAAAATTCTAGGATGCTATACCCTTAAAGTATCTGAAATGAGAAGTAACTGGCCCAATTACAGAAGCAATTCTTGAGTTCTATAATTAAATACTGCCCAGAAAGAAACTTATAACCTGAAAACTACATCTAAAATTCTGTGTTTGATGTATTAATTCTCTGAAAACAAATTACAATGCTGATGTTTAATGGTGTCTATTAAAAAGGAAACACAGATAATTTAAGTAAAACACCTAAAAGAAAAATGTAGGGATTAGTATTATAAAAAGGTTGAGGAGAAAGTTTTGCAAATCAGGCGACAGAATGGAGATTGCTAATAGCAAATCTTTAAGATGAGCAAATATATTCAAATCAGACTGCATTGATGGCTGTACAGCCCTGTAAGTATACTTAAATAATTGGAACACACACTTAATTGGTACATTATATCAATTTTGTCCTATGAAAGTTGTTTCTTATAAACTATTCTTAAATATGCATCTTTGTATATATTTATAATATTAACTTTAATACAAATTCTTGAAAGTAGAATTATGAAATCCAATAATATGTACATTTTTAGGGCTTTAGTGAAAATTTGCCACTTAGAAATTATGTCAGTTTGTCCTTTGTTATAAATCATTGCATTTTTAATAGTATACCTGTACTTTCATCAATATTATGCATCCTTTCTCTCTCTCTCTCTCTCTATATATATATACATATGTGTATTTGATGAGAAAAAAGAGTTTACCTTTATCTGCATTGCTCAGTATTGTACTGAGGTTGAATATTCTAAAATATTTTATTTGTAGTTTTAATGTCTGCATTTGCATGTGTATTATGCATGTGTGCACACAGGTGTATGGACAGATTACCTATATTCTTTACAAATATTTCTATTAGAGGAAAATTTTAATATTGGTTTATGAAACTTTTATAATAAATGTATTACCTTTCCTTAATATATGTAGTTATTATTCAGATATTTTCACTTCCATGGACTCTCAATCAGATTTCTTTTGATTTTTTAAAAATTGCATCTATGCTTAAAATGTCAGATCCAATTCCAAGAATTAATGTTTAACTACATACTACTCAAGTTCTTGTATTTGCTTTCCTTTTGATCTTAAATTCCTTTGGAACTGATCTATGTGTAGGTATGATGCAGAGCAGTTACTTAAATTGTGCCAACCCAATTTGTTGAAAGTCATCCTCTTATTTTTTATTTGAAGTACCATTTTATTATGAACTTATTTAACATATTTCATCTGTTACAGGCATTTTATTTTATCTTTTAACTTCTATCCTCTATTAAAAATATCTGTGCATTATTAGATTTTTATAACTGAAATATTAGTAGTATGCTCTTCATAAGTAGAAAGCAAGTATCTGGGAAAATATATCCCATTTAATTTGTCTGATGTGTTTTTATTTCTCTTCCCTTCAAATTTTACATTTTTGATGTTTCAACAAATGTATAGATTTTATAATATCCAATTTCCCCATTCATAACTTCTATTTGTCATAAAACTTTTATTTTTATTCCATTTCATTATTTGGTTGTTTCCTTTAAACAATAGTATCATGAAAAATTAGGACAAGCATTATTTGTCCTTTACAATATTATTTCTTACTTTATTATTCTAAGAGAACTCAGCTAAAGTTAATAATAAAGTTAATAGTAACAAATTCAATAGTAAATTAATAGTAAATGTTTATAACAGTGGTATAAGTGGACATATCTACCCTTTCCTGAATTTAATAGGGATATCTATACAATGAAATTTGTTTTAATATACTTTTTGGAAAACTAATGCCTGAAGTGAAAATGTAGTCATCAGATAAGAAAAAGCTAATTTTAGACACAATTATGTGTTTTTTGGGACTCCAACAGACACAATTGCTGTTAAATAACATGTAAAATACTGCTGCAAAACATCATTTGTTAAAACCACCATTTGCACCCTGGCTGGTAGCGCAATGGATAAGGCACGGGCTTGCAGAAACCAAAGGTCTCTGGTTGGATTCCCCAGCCAAGGTACATAACCAGGCTGCAAGCCAGGT
Source organism: Noctilio leporinus (assembly GCA_004026585.1). Lineage (NCBI taxonomy): Eukaryota > Metazoa > Chordata > Mammalia > Chiroptera > Noctilionidae > Noctilio > Noctilio leporinus. Next base: position 23,977 of record PVIW01007996.1, on the reverse strand, counting down.
CTTCAGTCAGGTCCTTGGTTGGAGGCAGGTGAAAGGCAACCATAGATTGATATTTCTCTCCCTCTCTGCCTCCCTCTCTTCTCCTCTCTCTGGAAATAATAAATTAAAAATCTTTGGTTTTTTGAGATTTTTCTTATTTTTAGAGAGGAGAAGGGAGGGAGGCAGAGAGGGAGAGAGACCTCAATGTATGGTTTCCTTTCACCTGTCTCCAGCCACAGACCTGGCTTGCAATCTGGTTATGTGCCCTGGCTGGGAAATTGAACCAGCAACTTTTGGGTTCACAGGCCAGCGCCTTATCCAGAGCCACCAGCCAGGGCTTTAAATTAAAAATCTTTTTAAAAAATGTAAAATACCTAAAAAATTTAAGAATAAATAAAACCACCATTTCCATATCTATTGGAATATGGACATATTTGATGACTAGGATACATTAAAACTGACAAATACAATTTGGGAAATGGTACCCTTAAGTAAGATGTTGGCTTTTGATTTCAGATAGTTATTATTTCTCATGTTAAGTAATTTGAATTTTAGTTCAAGAGTTTTAAACGATGGAATCTTTTATTATCAAAAATAACTACTCTCCTGAAAACATCTATTTTCTAATTGCTACTGAAAATATCAGATGTTTGTCTTTTGATTTTTTAATATGAGATATCATGTTAATAAATTTCCTAATTTTAAATCTCCCCTGCACTCTGAGAATAAACCAATTTGATCATAGTCTATTACTTTTTATAATATTTGCATAAAATTTGATAATATTTTATTTAGGACATTTTCTTATATGTTCATAAATGGGTTTTGCTTTGTTGTAGTGATTTTCTCTTGTCAAGTTTTCTTATAGGATCATGCTCCTCTTGCAGCTTGTGCTTCAATCACATTTTTATTTTAAGAGTCCTGAATGCTTGACAACATCACAGGACCTCATGAATAGTATCATCTATGGGAAGTTTACAGATATTAAATTGTTAAAATATTTGGATGTCATGGATTCAGTTATAAGTTGTTAATGTCTAGGATTATCAGACTTTTAAAAAGCATATTTAAATAAATATGTGTATTAATTTGGTTAATTTTATTGCTAGCTTCAAGAGGCAGGAAGAGTGTGAATTTGAGGTATAATATTCCTCCTTATGTGTGGTTTTACTCTCCACTGGTTCAGTTAGCTTCAGTAACTGAAAATATTAAATAGACAGTTCCAGAAATCAACTATTCATAAGTTTTAAATTGTGAGCCTTTCTGTGTGATATGATGAAATACTACATCGTTCACTCCTTCCAGCCTGGGGCATGAATCATCCCTTTGCCCAGCCTATCCGTGGTACATACACTGCCTACCAATTAGTCACTTAGAAGCTATCCAGGTTATCAAATTGACTGTTGCAGTATCATAGCACTGGTGTTTAAGTCACCCTTATTTTACTTAATAGTGGCCCCAAAGTGTAAGAATAGTGATGATGGCAATTCAAATATGCCAAAGAGAAACTGGAAATTACTTCCTTTAAGTGAGAAGAAGACATTTCATGACTTACTTAGGAAAGAAAAAAATTGTATGCTCAAGTGGCTTAGATTAATGGTAAGAGCAAATCTCTCCATGAAATTGTGAAGAAAAATAAATGTGTGCTAGTTTTATTGTTGCACCTCAAATTGGGTGAGTACCGTATGACAAGGTGTTTGAGCAAGACCACATTTATTCAGCTTATCACACTATATTGTTATATTTGTTCTATTTTATTATTGTTGCTATTTAGTTCTTACTGTGTTGATTTATAAATTAATCTGTATCATAGGTATATATGTATAGGAAAAACATAGTGTATGTAGGGTTTGGTATTGCCTGCAGTTTCAGGTATCCACTAGGATTCTTGGAATGTATTCTCCACCAAACGGTGTGTGTATAGAGGGGGAGTACTGTGTATGGCAAGAGCTGAACTGGTTCTCAGGGTTACAGGGAAGTTTGAAGCAATTTATATGAAATCAACACTTTGATGGCTAGAATTGCTTGATTTCACATACACACATCATAAACATGATTAGTGCTTGTAATCTTGTCCTCACTCCATACCATAAATTCTAGTTCTAGGAAAACATGTATGTTAGTCTAAGCATGTGCTAATGTTTTTTTCCTCAGGTAGACAAGGCAGGAGAAAAGGTTATCAGCTTCTTACCATAGTTTCCAGTAGGTGAGGGGATATTATCAAATAGGAAATTACAGTGCTGGTGCAGAAAGAAGATGGAATTGTGCTGGGTAGCCAGTAAATATTTATTAAATTCAGCATATGTCTATTAATATGTATATCCATGTAAACTTCCCCTTTATTTTATTCCTTTTCTTTATCATTACTAAGTCTCAAACTTACAGCACATGTATGTGTATATATATGAAGTCTGCCTAGAAGGTACCCAGCCAAGTAATATGATAAATAGAGACATTATTAAATAACATACAAGAAACATTGTACATAAATGTCAGGTCCTTTAGCTTTTGGACCAGTAGATTCTGATAGTGGGGAGGCCTCTGGTCTGGTGAAGGATGTACGTAGAGCTTTCATATGCTGAATTGCAGGCGGCAGGTTTATGACCACACTGGTCGGACAGCTAGAGTGTTGGCATCCCCACTGATGTTTTTTCCACTCCTATCACAGTTGCACTTAGGTTAATGATCTGAGGTGAGAGACTAGACATCCCAGTACCTATGTTCTTTTCTATGCAGCCAGGTGGTTTGGAGGAGTATTGGCGTTCCATGCACAGTTTGTCCCACCCCATGCACATACAGTAAGGGCATCTTATATGCATATTGGAACAAAGAAGGCTCTATACACATTAGAACAAAAAGGCAGTATCCCCAAAGGCAACACCTGTCTGCTCAGGGTTGCTATGTTCGCTATTCTTATGGTTCTGTGTTCTGGGGCTCTGGGAATAGATTAACTTCAAGGTTAGCTAGTTAGCAGACCCTAGTGGGGAGGTCGAGCCATGCATAGGTGGAGAATTCCCCAGGTCTGATAATAGGACAGTAATGGTCAGTCCTTTCATACCCAGCACCTTGGGGCCTCACACAGTTCTTCCAAATCACCATCAGCTGCCTTGTTGTATTTGCCTGAATCTCATCAATGGTCTGAAGTCTCTTTCCTTTCAAAGGTGGTTTTAGTTTTGGGAAAAGCCAGAAGTCCCAAGGTACCAAATCTGGGCTGTAGCAGGGCTGAGTCACTTGGTGATTTGATTTCGCAAAAAGGAAAAAAAAACTCTTCACAATACGTGATGCGTAAGTGGAACACATGGCTGTGATGAAGCTGCCAATCACTAGTTGCCCATAGTTGTGGCCTTCTGAATTACCCTGATAGTTTCTGCAGAGGAATGTTCAAGCTTAACACAAAATTTGATGCAGATTCATTGCTCTACTCAACTTAGTCATTTTTAGTTTGATGGCTACACAGTACACATGCTCACTCTATGGTGTCTACCACCCCCACTGACTGTACAGTGAAGTTGTCATTGTTCACACATGTGCATTCTAGTCCACTCTCCTTGGCTGTTAGGTTACGTTGATGTCATGCAAATTGTTCTCGTTATATTAATAATGGCTGGACTTTTTCAAGACTGATCTTGCTTACACTATTGGTAACATCAAGTTGTAAGGCCAGTTTAGATTCAATGTATGATGAGACATTTTGGGGTCTGAATCTACATAAGCACAAACTCTTGGATCATTTTGTAACAGTTTATCTCAGGCACATATATGATCTTCACTGAGTTTCCACCAAAAGAATACCTTGTTATATTGCTTAATTATTATAAGCCCCATTTGAAGAAAATGTTTACACATGCAGAAACTGAGGCTCAAAGAAATTATATAATGTGTTTAGCCTTTATGGCAATTGATCAAGATTATGATTTCAACCTCGTGCTTACTCTTAAGGACTTTCTATTAACTAGCAATGAACTGGCTTCTCTCTTCTCCCTTCCATAGCCTGGCAGAGGATAGAGAGTAGGCCAATCCTGATATAATTCACAAAATTATGAGCTACATTTCAGGCAGGGTGACTCTGCTACCATGTCCTGATGGTCTCCTATCCTCAGCTTAGAGTGTTAGTCCACAGTTGCATTGTGACCATGATGGGCATAGTAGGCAGGTTCTGACAGAACCAAACACCTGTGGAGTTCAGCATGCCTGTCTGCTGGAATCACCTCCTATACTCTCTGCCTCAGTGTTTCTGACCTTATACAACCATGAACTAGCGACACATTATGTTCATTATGTCTTTTATGGTATTTTACTTTTTCACATGAAATCCTCTCCCACACAGCTCAATGAAGATGGCAAAAAATAATATATGTTCACTATAAACAAGAAGTTGTACACTCCTTAAATATTATCCAAGGCCCTGCATCATTGCAGTGGAGACTTAGTTACATTTCTCCTTCTCCTTAAAATGTGTGATTGCGTAATAGTATTTCTAGAAGTTCTTTGGCTAGTTTATCTTTTGAATGTAGTGAGTTATTTTTGTCATCTGTGCTAAGAATGCAGATGTGATAATTTAAAAAATGTTATAGAGCTAAGATTTGTAAATAACATGTTAAAATTGTTATTTCTTTTAAAGAATTTCCAGAAATTTAAATATAGGCATTTTTTTTTTTGTTAATTAGAAAAGATGTGTTGTTAGGCAGGAATATGAAAACTTGTTAACTGTCATGTGATCTTAGAATAATTTATGATTACAATAGCTTTATTTGACATAATAGAAACCTGTATGCTACTTCATCAGTTAATTCACGATTTGAAATACTATCTAAGTATCTTTAAAAGAAGAAAAGGATTTTTAATGGGTAAAGCATCATCAAATATAAAAATATTTTTAAATTATTATATATGGTAATTAATGGTATTAAACATGGTGAATAAGTAAATGCTAATTCAGAAATAACTTAATTTTTAAAACTAATTCAGGAAATTATAAAGTGCTAGACTTTACTTTGAGCTTCTAGGCATTTTGCCAGTGGGACACCATGCAGAGGCGAGGAGGATGACTGCTCCCTGCACTGAGCTCCCTCTCCTCTCTTCCTCACCTCTTCTTTTAGATTTGATACCTCACCAAGTTCTGGCGAAGAATAGTGTAAAAAAAAAAAAAAAAAAAAAAAAAAAAAAAAAAAAAAAAAAAAAAAAAAAAAAAAAAAAAAAAAAAAAAAAAAAAAAAAAAAAAAAAAAAAAAAAAAGAAAGAAAGAAAGAAAGAAAGAAAAAGAAAGAAAGGAAAGAAAAGGCCTAGAAAGGGTGTAATGCTTGGTAAGGCAGAGTAAAAATGTTTAGAAAAAAGGCTAAAAAAATCAGAAAGACCAAAACTGGAAGCAGCCTAGATGGTCATCAAAAGGAGGGACAAAAATGATATGGAATATTACTCCATATCATGAATGTTACATTCATGATATGGAATATTACTCAAATCATGAAATAATGTGGAAAGCATCAAAACAATTATGCTAAGTGAAATGAGCTTTGAAGAAAAGAGCACATTCAATGTATATGGAATAAGTTCTACAACAGGCAGAATGAATCAATGCTGTAAAATATTGAAGCAGAAGTTGCTGCAGGGACGGTAAGTGGGATTTAGAGGCAAGAAGAAACATTTTTAGAGTGATGGTAATTTTAGATAGCAGTTTGGTTTATATATGTCTATGTATTTGTCAAAATATAGTGAAGGCATATTTAAGGCTTATGCCAGTCTTTGTAAATTGTATACTAATTTTTAAAATCCAGGTTAAAAATAGTATACAGGCTTCAGAATTATGTTTGTGTGTTGATTTGACCACTCAGTAGTTATGTAACCTGGGAAGGCTACATACATTACATTCTGTGTTTCGGAAAAACTCAGATGGCAGTAATTACTTCTTGAACTTGCTGTGAAGATAAAATTCCTACTACTTAATGATTGTGCTTAGGACATGATTGCTATTCCATGCAGCCTGTCCCTCCTTTTGTTTCTTGGTCACTAAAAAATAAGAGATGCAAATGGATGTCTTCACTGTGATCGTGGAGACATCCTGGCATGTTCACCCTGTTGTGGAAAAGCCTGCTGGTTAAAGGCTGTGTAATGAGCACATTGGACTCTCTTGAAAAAAGCAGAGGTTAAGTTGAATGATGACAGCTATCACAGAAGTGATAGAGAAGATGGGCTGGTTCCTGCAACCCCAGTGGCACTCACAACTTTATAGGAATAAAAGAGGAGTCAGGCTCACAAGGTGACCTATTATTGTGTGTTGGGTGAGAAAAGGGTAGAGCAGATAAGACACTAGGAAATTCTCACTAACATTTCTTACTAAACTGGAAATTAGTAAGAGATGGCAAAGAAACACTTATCAAGTATCCATAAGTGCAGTTAATGTCACCAGCAATTTTATACAATATTTTATGATATGATATTTCCAGTAAGTGACATAACCTTCTTTCTGGGAGGAAATACAGAGCCAGTGCAATGTGATTGCCTTACAGCCAAAGATACCTTGTGTCTCTTTATGTATGCCCTTTCTTTCTTTCCCAAATGAACTGAAGGATAAAGGGAAGAAAATAATGCTGGGTGTAGTCAGCTAAGTCCTTATGATCCTTTTCCCCAGACACCAGTGTGCAGTGGAAAGAGGGCTTTCAGCTTTCTAGGGCTGGAGTCCATCCTCCCTATGGAGATGGCTACATGGGTAATAAAAAATACCCTTTTGTTTAAAGCAAATTAATGTTATTTAGGTAAGTATTAATAGTGCCTTAATATTCTGTATCTGGAGGCAAACTTCTAATCATTATAAGGTTACACACCCTTTGACCAATGTGCCCATGGGTTTGGAAGGCCTTCATTTGAAAGACCAGGATCTCCCAGAAAGGGGCATGGATGAATTGTTTTATTTTATGGCATCAGGAGATTGACAACTAATTGTTATAAGCGGATGGGTGAAACCAATGATATCAAGGGTAACAACAGCATCCACAGTTCCAGTGTTCTAGTTATTAGGTCAGCCATGAAAAACAACAATAAAACCTTTGCCTCAAAAACCTCTAAAAGGTCTGCAGGTTAACATGGGTTTCCTCATAAGCAAACCCTTCTTTAGCTTAGAACTTGAATTTAAGACATTTGTTGAGTGGCACAAAGAACCAAGGTAGTTGTGGGAAGAAAAGCAAGGCAACAACCAAGGTCCAGGTACCCTCTTTGTACAATTCCCACCACAAAAGGTTCTCTTTGGTTAGGCTTTAGCAACAAATACTATTAATAAAACACCTTACACCACTGAGAGATGTTCCTTATCCAATTACTCTTCCACACGTTATCTTAGTATCATCAGGAAGGGTTAGCATACCAGGAGCTGAGATTCAAAGCAGTCAGGGCATGCCTAGGATCACATTCTGAACTTCCCAGTCCAAATCTCTTTCAGCAACATCACATCACCTCTGAAGTAGCCTACAATTTTTTAAGAAGCACATTGTAACAGTAAATTTTAATGTTTCTATTATGTATAATATTAATTATACAAATAATATGTTTATTGTATAAAAAAATTCTAGAAACAACAAGAATACCTTGTTTGTGGCAAACTATCCAGTTAGCGCCTATGAACCTGTCAATATTTTTTGTTTTTTGTGTTTTATTGTTGTTTTTTATGGATGTCATTTGTAATCTCAATCCACAAATTAGAAGATTGTTCCAGATAATCCATACTACACCTTGTCTTTTAGGGAAATTATCCAATAGTTGATTTTTAGCATTTCGTGACTATTCTTTAATATTATGCATTTCCTTCACATTTGTATAGAGGTAATAGACTTAAATGCAAGTATCTATCTGCTTAGGTTTTATTATTAAATTTAGATTTATCCTTTTGTGGTTAGAAAATCTAAATTGCTCTCTTTCTACTGTTTGTAATAGATTATTTTTCTTGTGGCCCCAATTTAGCAAGCCATCTTGGCCTTGATTGTATTAATATTAACACTGTTTTGCTTTTCATTTTATATTCATTTTCATAAGATAATAATGAGTAATAATGAGATAATAATAATTATGAAACATTCAAATCAACTCTCAAACGCTGCTATCATGGGCCATTCTGCCTGAGAAGCAACACCACCTCCTGAAGGGTCAAAATCATTGCTCATCATCTGAATGTTTAAAATCAGTATTCAACTTAGAAAAGATGAATACCATATGTAACATGTAAAATTAAGAATTAAAAAAAAAAAAAGAATCAACAGAAGTTGTGCATTCCTGTATACAAATATACAAATATTTTGGCATATATTATTTCATATGAAATGTTTGCAACACTACTAAATTACATTATATCTTTACAAAACAACAAATAAATAGACAAACACAAATCCAACTCTGTTCCTTTAGCGCTTATACTTTCGGATTTTGTCTTGATGAAATATCATGCATGCATATATATAAATACATCCCTCTTGTGAATTGTATTGTTTTCAGGCTTTTTAAAGCCAATTTTATGTTTTAAGCTTCTTATATTTTAATGTGTTCTTCTTTGCCATTTACTTGAATCTAAGAGGCCTTACCCTTTTAATGGGCAAGTTTATCACTTTCATGTTTATTATTCTAGCACTTGGGTGGCGAACACAAGGCCATAGGTTGAATCCCGCCCTTTACCTTGTTTTGTCCAGCCCAGCACCTTTGGCCTGGCACCTTGTTTCTACCCAGATCACTTAACTGTTAAGGAGTAGTTACATTTACACAGCCCTAAAATTACATTCGGCCCTTTGAAACAACCTCAAGGCTGCTGTAGCCCCTGGTGAAAATGAGTTTGAAACCCTTGTAACAGATGTGTTTGATACTGCCCCATATCATCTTTTTTTGTGTGTTCTCTACTTTCTTTATATTTCCAATCCAATGTCTATCACATTCACATTGTAGCAGGCCATGTTTCTTCTCATTCATAGCAAGTTATTGTACTCAATGGATTGATGTTTTATTTTGGTTTGAGATAATCTATTATCTTTCTTGATATTTTCCTGTATATATAATAGTTCTCTTTTATTTTATTTTGAAATATAAAATGTAATATATTATATACCCCTTGCTTTTTATTATAAATACTTTATCTCCTTCCTATTTTTAATCTTGTGAGATTTTCCTTTGTGTTTTACATGGTTTACACAAGCTGTTACACTGTTGATTATTTTCAAGGTTAATTATATACTTTCTTGTGTCTAATGATATTTATTTATGTATGTATTTATTTAATTATTTACTTTTATATTTGTTGTATTATATCCATCCCCTTTTTACTTCCCTCAGTCCCCTTCCCCACCCACCCACTCCCCGCCAAAAGTCAACCCCACTTGTTGTCTATGTCCATGGTTTTTCCACACTAGTTCATTGACTAAACTGGTCCCCTTCTTTGCTTCCTCCTCCCCGCACCCCCTTCCCCTCTGCCCACTGAAGGTCTATTCATTGTATTCATGCATTTGGTTCTATTTTGCTTGTTTGTTTGTTTTGTTCATTGTTGTCCTGTAATGGGTGAGATCATATGGTATTTGTCTTTCACTGACTGGCTTATTTCACTAAGCATAATACTTTCCAGTTCCATCCATGTTGTTGCAAAGGGTACAAGTTCCTTCTTTCTTTCTGCTGTGTAGTATTCCATTGTGTAAATGTACCAAAGTTTTTGATTCAATCATCCACTGGTGGGCACTGAGGCTGTTTCCAGCACTTGTCTATTGTAAATAGTGTTGCTATGAACATAAGGGTACATAGGTTCTTATGAATTGGTGTTTCAGGGTTCTTCTGGTATAGTCCAAGTAGTGGAATTGCTGGATCAAAAGGAAGTTCCATTTTCAGTTTTTTCAGGAACCTCCATACTGTTTTCCATAATAGCTGCACCAGCCTGCATTCCCACCAACAGTGCACCAGGGTTCCCTTTGCCCCACATCCTCACCAACACTTGTTGATTGTTGATTTGTTGATGATTGCCATTCTGACAAGTGTGAGGTGGATCTTATTGTGGTTTTAATTTGCATCTCTCTGATGACTAGTGATGTTGAGCATTCTTTCATATGCCTCTGGGCCCTTTGTATGTCTTCCTCAGTGAGTTGTCTGTTCAGAAACTTTGCCCATTTTTTTATTTGGCTGCCTGTCTCCCTGGTGTTGAATCTCATAAGTTCTTTATATATTTTGGGTATCAAACTCTTGTCTGAGGTATTATTATCAAATATGTTTTCCCATACAATTGGTTGCCTTTGAATTTTGCTGGTATTTTCTCTAGCTGAACAGAAACTTTTCAATTTGATGTAGTCCCGTTCATTTATTTGCTCTTTTGTTTCCTTTGCCCTTGAAGAAGTATCAGTAAACATATTTCTGCATAGGATATCCAAAATTTTACTGCCTATATTTTTCTCCAGGACCTTCATGGTGGCACTGCTTATGTTTAAGTATTTTATCCATCTTGAGTTTATTCTGGTGTATGGTGTAAGTTGGTGGTCTAGTGTTTTTTGTTTGTTTGTTTGTTTGTTTTTTATGTTGCTGTCCAATTTTCTCAACACCACTTGTTGGAGAGACTGCTTTTACTCCATTTGATGTTCCTTCCCCCGTTGTCAAATATTTATTGACCATAGAGCCCTGGGTTAATTTCTGGCCTCTCTCTTCTGTTCCATTGATCTATATGTCTATTCTTATGCCAGCGCCATGCTGTTTTGATGACAGTAGCTTTGTAGCATAGTTTGATGTTCCATATTGTGATTCCTCCTAACTTGCTCTTCTTTCTCAAAATTGCTGTGGCTATTCGTGGGCATTTTTGGCCCCATATAAATTTTTGAGGTATTTTTTTCCATCTCTGTGAAGTATGTCATTGGTATTTTAATTGGGATTGTGTTGAATTTATAGATTGCTTTGGGTAGTATGGACATTTTAATGATGTAAATTCTTCCCATCCATGAACATGGTATATACTTCCATTTATTTGTATCTTCTTTAATTTCTTTCTTCAGTGTTCTGTCATTTTCTGAGTACAGGTCTCTTACCTACTTAGATAAGTTTATTCCTAAGTACTTTATTTTTTGTTGCTGCTATGGTAAATGGAATTTGTTTTCTAGCTTCTATCTCAGATGTTTCATTACTGGTATACAAAAATGCTTTTGATTTCTGAATATTGACTTTATATCCAGCCATTTTCCTAAATTTGCTTATTAGGTCAAGTAAGTTTTTGGTGGAATCTATCGGGTTTTGTATATACACTATCATGTCATCTGCAAACAATGACAGTTCGACTTCCTCCTTTCCAATTTGGAATATATTTGATTCTTTTTTCTTCTCTGATAGCTATGGCTAGAACTTCCAAAACAATGTGAACCGAAGTGGAGAAAGTGGACAGCATTGTCTTTTTTCTGATCTTAGTGTGGAAGGTTTTAGTTTTTGCCCATTGAGTATGATGTTGGCTTCAGGTTTCTCATATATGGCCTTTATTATGTTCCCATTTTGCTGTTTTTATCATAAATGGTTGCTGTACTTTATGAAATGCTTTTTCAGCATCTATTGATATGATCATATGATTTTTGTCTTTCATTTTGTTGATGCGGTGTATTACATTTATTGACTTGTGAATGTTGTACCATCCTTGCATCCCTAGGATGAAACCCACTTGATCATGGTGTATTATCCTTTGAATGTATTGCTGGATCCAGTTGGCCAATATTTTGAGAACCTTAGCATCTATGTTCATCAGAGATATTGGCCTATAGTTTTCTTTCTTAGTTGTGTCTTGACCTGGTTTTGGGATTAGAATAATATTGGCTTCATAGAAAGAGTTTGGAAGACTTCCCTCTTCTTGGACTTTTTGGAATAGGTTGAGAAGGATAGGAGTTAATTCTTCTTTAAATGTTTGGTAGAACTCGCCTGTGTAGCAATATGGTCAGGGGCTCTTATGCTTTGGGAGATTTTTGATTACTTCTTCAATTTCACAAGTTGTTATAGGTCTATTCAGGCTTTCTGCTTCTTCTGGATTCAGTTTTGGTAGATTACATGTTTCCAGAAATTTGTCCATTTTACCCAGGTTGTCATATTTCTTGTTATATAGTTGTTTGTAGTAATATCTTACAATCCTTTGCATTTCTGAAGTATCAGTTGTGATTTCTCCTCTGTCATTTCTGATTCTGTTTATTTGGGTCCTCTTTTTTTTTCTTGAGGAGTTGTTTATTTTTTAAAAGAACCAGCTCTTGGACTTATTGGTTCTTTGAATTGTAGTTTGAGTCTCTAAGTTATTTAATTCTGCTCTGATCTTGATGATTTCTTTCCTTCTACTTGCTCTGGGCTTTGTTTGTTGTTGCTCCTCTAGTTCTTGCAGTTTTATGTTTAGGTTGTTTGTATAAGCTTTTTCTATCCTTTTTAGGTAGGTCTGTATTGCTATGAATTTCCTTCTGAGGACAGAGTTTGCTGTGTCGCATAGGCTTTGAGATGTTGTGTATTCATTGTCATTTATCTCAAGAATTTTTTTGATTTTATATTTGATCTCATTGTTAACCTATTCATTGCTTAAAAGCATGTTATTCCGTCTCTATGAGTTAGAATGTTTTGGGGTTTTTCCCTTGAGATTGGTTTCTAGTTTCAATTCACTGTGATCTGAGAAGATACTTGGTATGATTTCAATTTTCCTGTATTTGTGGAGGCTTGTCTTGTGACCTACCATGTGGTCTGTGTTTGAGATTGTTCCATGTGCATTTGAAAAGAATGTGTACTTTGCTTCTTTGGGGTGAAAGGTTCTGTCTATATAAGTTAGGTCCATTTCCTCTACAGTGTTGTTCAATATTGTTGCCACAATATCCTTGGTATTTTTTTGTTTGGGAAATCTGTTCATTGTTGATAATGGGGTGTTAAAATCCCCTACTATTAGTGTGTTGCTGTCTCTATCCTTCTTGAAGTCCTACAAGATCTTCCTTATATATTTGGGAGCTTCTATGGTGGGGTGCATATATGTTTACCAGAGTTCTATCTTCTTGATGGATTGTTCCCTTAAGTATTATGAAATGTCCTTCTTTGTCTCTTTTAATGGCCTTCATTGTTAAATCTATTTTCTCTGAAAGAATTATTGCTACTCCAGCCTTTTTTTCATGTCCATTTGCTTGATAGATATTTTTCCATCTCTTCACTTCCAATCTGTTTTGATCTTTTGTTCTGAGGTGGGTCTCTTGAAGACAGCATATATGTGGGTCATGTTTTCTTATACACTCATCTACCCTTTTGATTGTTGCATTTAATCTCTTTATATTTAAGGTTATTATTGATTGATACTTTTATATTGCCATTTTCTCCCTTTGTGCCCGTGTTCCTCTCTATCTCAGTTTTTTCATTTGTTTTTAAAGCAGACCCTTTAGCATTTCTTGCAGTGCTGGTTTGGTAGAGACGTATTCTTTTAGTCTTCCTTTGTCTGGGAAACTCCTAATTTCTCCTTCCATCTTGAATGAGAGCCTGGCTGGGTAGAGTATTCTTGGTTGCAGGCCTTTGTTTCCCATTATTTAGAATATTTTTTGTCATTCCCTTCTGGCTTGTATTGTTTCTGTTGAATAGTCATTTGATAGCCTTATTGGACCCCCTTTATATGTTATTTGGTGTTTCTCTCTTGATGCTTTTTGGATTCTCTCTTTGTCTTTGAAATGTGCCATTTTAATTATTATGTGTCTCGGATTGGGTCTGTTTGGATTCATTCTCATTGAGAGCCTCTGTGCTTCCTGAACTTGAATAATGTTTTCACTCATTCTGTTAGGGAAGTTTTTTAATCAATACGTTTTTGAACAGTTTTTCCTTTCCTTGTTTCTCTTCTCCTTCTGGTATCCCTATGATATGGTAATTATGGCATTTCATGTTGTCCTGCAGCTCTCTTAAAACCTCTTCATTCTTGTTCAGCCTTTTTTTATTCTGTTGCACTGTCTTGGAATATTTTTTTCCTTGTCCTCCAGCTTGCTGATCTGATGCTCTACTTCCTCTAACCTGCTGTTCATTCCTTCTAATGTATTCTTCAATTCTGAAATTGTATTCTTAATTTCCTCCTGGCTCTTACTGGTAGTTTCTATGTCCTTTTTAATGCAGGTGTAGTTCTCAGTAAGTTCCTTGTACCTTCCCTGGAGTTGTTTGTAGTTCCCCTGAAGTTGTTTCTAGTTTTCCTTGAGCTGGCTGAGGTCATTGAACTTCTCAATCATCATTATTTTGAATTCCATATCTGATAGTTTGTTTGCCTCTGTTTCATTTAGTGATCTTTCTGGGGATTCCTCCTTTCCTATTGGTGATGGACTTTTTCTCCCCATTTTTAGGTTTCGTAGTAATCCAGTCAGACTGTGATCAACTGCCAGGCTAAGTAACTGCTTGGCTGGAAGTATTGATTTAGTTGTAATCCTATTTTTCTGTGATCCACCACCAGGCTCAGATGTAGTTTGGGGAAACAGACTGATTCAATTATAAATCAGTAAACCAGCTACCAAACTCAGGCCCTACTGGGCTAGACAGAGAGGTTCAATTATAATCCAATGGATCAGCTATCAGCTCAGATGTAGCCTGGCGGAACAGATTCAGATGTAAGGCTTAGGCACCACTGGGATATGCAGCAAGATCCAATTGTAATCCAATTAATCTGTGATCATCTACCAGGCTCTGGAGCTGCTAGGCTAGACAGCAAGGTACAGTTGTAAGCCAATGAATGTGTGATCAGCTGCCAGGCCCAGAGGCCAGTGGGCAGGACAAGCCAACTCATTTGTGAACCAATGTATCCACCATCAGCCACCAGGCTCACTTGCCATTGTGTGGGGCTGACTGTCTGACTCAGCTGTAAGTCAGATATTTTGTAATCTGCTGCCAGGCCCAGGTGCTGCTAGGCTAGAGATATCTCTTCAGGTGCCAACTATTGTATCTATGCTGAAACATGGCAGGAGGGAGGGATTTATTTAGATGTAAATCAGAGAATTGTGATCAGGCACCAGGCTCAGGTGCCGCTGGATAGGGCAGATTGCTTCCAGTGGGCAGGGCTATGAGGATCCTCCTAAGGAAGCTGCTTGGTGCAGATGTGTCCGATCCAGGTGTGGGCAATGAGTTAGCACCGGGATCCCCACAGCTGCCTTGCCACTTCTGTCCTCCAAGCCACTGCCGCAAACTCTCCCCACATGTCTCCAGTCCTCTCTGCCCTCCCTCTGCTGGAACCCAGGGTAGGTGGGTGCCAGTGTATTTTCATTATTGTTACCCTAGTAGTTCTCCATCCCCAGTGCTCTCTTAGGCTAGTAAACTCCAAGTCTTTATGTCCTTCTCAGCTGGATGCTGCTCTACTCTCCACCATGTGGCTGTAGGCTGGGACACCTAGCTGGGGGACCAGATCCCACCCTTCTCAGGTGGAGTCCCCAGCTCCATTCCTTTGGCTGCTGCCTCCGGTGGGGGCCCTACCAGCCCTTTTGCGTTTCCACAATTCCTACCAGTCACGTTGTGATGAAGCGTCCTCTTCTGTTCTGTCTGTGGTTATAGGGCTTCTTTCCAGCTGGTGTTCTGTTGGTAATTCCAGCTGAATTTTTCTGCATAAAATTAATTCCAGTTGCTACCTGGGAGGAGGTTGGTGTAATAGCTCCACTTACTCCTCTGCCATCTTGCTGGAACTCCTGTGTCTAATGACATTTAAAGATAAAAATATGTTTCTTATCTTCTCAACTTTAGCAAGCCCTTTTCATTGCTCTCTATTTTTTCTTATCTTTTCTGGTAGAGACAAAAATACATTAGTACATAAATATGTGTGTTGAGTCTGCATTGTCTTCTATTACCTTAGGCCAGCAATAGTTGCCGTCTAAATGTTCTTCCACTTCATGGAGTAGTCATCTAAAATATATGCACCTAATTTTACTTTTCATGTGTAGGCTTACTTTCTTTTGTTCTTATTTCAGAATGTTTCTGTCTCATTTCTGTTTGTTTATATTTAAATTATAATAGGTCCACCAAAACTACCATTTGCCCCAAGTATTGCAAGTGGGTTGTCCCTGGGACACTTCCTATTTGCCTGAGAACACATTGAATTTTCATCATTGAACCAATCTGTCTTTCTGATAAGTTTAGAGCCCTGAGCTGCAAATGTTTCTGTATCTTAAAATCATATCTTTCTGGGTCTGGATGACCTCCAAAACTCAAGATGACCTGATTGTCTTTGCAAAAAGGTGGGTTAAAGGAAAGCCCCACAACAGACTTTCTGTTTGTGAGCTTTTCCCTCTGAGAAACCTCCCATTCCTAATTCTCCTAACCTACATAAACTGTTTTTGCTGATATTGGTCTGAAGAAGAGAAATGAAATATCAAATTCATTGGTTTCTGTATCTCTCATGTTCCTTTCCTGTTTAGGCAGGTTCTACCCTGTGAGAGAATGATCAGAGCTGTTCTACCCACAGTTCAGTCCTGGTTTACCCTAATGCAATGAAAGGTCTATGTGAACTGCACAAGCCCTGGAGTCCATAGCTTTGTTTTGCCATCCTAATTTCAAGTGTGTGTGAATGCAGGCTTAATAAAGCCTGTTGAAGTAGTAACTTACAGAAAGAATGTTCCTCTAGGGCAGGAACAAAGTGTAATTTATCATTTATCCCCATAGACAATAAACGTCATTTCTCTATACATTCCCTTTCCTTATCTGCAAAAACAGGTACAACATACTGGATTAATGATTTGCCAAGGACTTAACCCAGTAATTGGCACAATAAGTACTCCAGAAGCAGTTGCTAATACACACTTCAACACTTCATTTTACGGGTGGGAAGTTAAGGCCCAGAGTCATGGTTCTAATTTATCACACTGAGATCAGCACTTAAAGGAGTAAATTTAATCTTACTGTATTTTCTTCTTGTGGTATAAATTTTTTTTGCATGCATATATTCACATGTATACCCATTATAGAGCCAAAATACAAGTAGAGAATCCTATTTGTATCCTATTGCCAGTTATTAGGAAAACAAACACCTAATCTATTCTGTTTTAACATGGGTTTCATGCGTAGGACAGCTCCTGACCTTTTACTTTATTATTTCAAATGAAGCTCCCTTTTAAGCTAAGTCTTCTTCTTTAATAACATCTCTAAAAAAGAATGTAAAATTATTCATCAGCCTAAAATCCAATTTTATAGTTATTCTCTTTCTGTGGTCCATTCCAGCTTACTTAATATGATACCTTCCTTCTCTTTATTTCAGAGGAAATGGAGTCATATTAAGATTGGCCCATCTCTGGGCAATTACTTGTGGAGGTGCCCAGTGAAGGAAGGGGCTGCTATGATGGAAAGGATGATGTTTGAAATACTCTGGGAGGAACCAGCCCTGATGGAATTCAGTGATTCTGTCCTTACCCTGGCCCAGCTGGCCATCAATCATTCATAATCCATTACAAAGAACATCACCTCTGGGGGGCAGAGAGCATCCTATCCAGGGGGTAGTTCTCAAAATATTGAGTGGGCCAAAAAGCTTGTTACACTTTTTCCATAAAATAAAAGACACGTTTCTCCTTTTCACTAATAACTTTATTGATTTGGGTATTTTGAGTATGTTGGATATCTCCTACTATTGGCTTCTTGTGGGTAGAGGCCGAGGGTGCTGCTACACATCTTCCAATGCATGAGAGAACCTCACAGCAAAGACTTATTTGACTAAAATATCAAGAATATAAGAAACTTCACAAACCACCTTTGACACTTGAGATCAGTCACATCTCCTTCTCCATACACTATGCAAATCTTTTTTTAATCTTACCTATCTTAAAATAATAAAGCAGAATATGTCAGAAGTGTTTTGTATTTTCTTCCATCTTCCATATTAACATGGCTGCATAAAAATTCACCAATTTTGATGAGTTTTTTTTCTTTAATGCATGCTTATATGATAGCTGTCAATGCAATCTAACAAAACTGTTTCCAATGAAGTTCAAGACAACTAAGTGCTGCTAGAATCATCATATGGAAAAAAAGCATTACAGACTTTTGGGCCAACCCAATAGTTAGCATTTCCCTTGAACACATCAGGGCAGGAAATTCTATTATATAAACCAGGGTTGCACAATAATGCAAATGGATTTGTAGAAGATACCTCAGGCAGAGAATCAAAATATCTTAAGTGAGGAGGGAGAGTTTAAGATTCCAGATTTTTAAATAATTATGTTAAAATGTTGATTTTTACAAGAAAGTATAAAAAGATTTGTACACTAAAGTGGGTTTGTAGATAAGCAGCATTAAGATCTCCTGGGAACATATTAGAAATACAAAATCTCAGGTCATACCCCAGCCTCATGAGTGAGAATCTGCATTTTAACAAGATCTATAGGTCATTTATATGTGTGTTAAAATGTGAAAAGAACTGGTCTAGTATACTGTGAACCTTGAGTGAAAGCCAGGATCATCAGGAGAATTTTAAAAAGAATGGTGCCCAAGCCCACTACCACAGACTGATTTATTTATTTATTTTTGAAAAGGGGCCAAAGCACCAGTATTTAAAAAAGCTTATCAGCTGATTCTAATACTTACCTGTGATAAGGAACTGCAGATTTAGTGATGTGATAGCAGACAGTGGATGATGCCAGAGTTCCCCGGCTATGTTGGTTTTAGCCCAAAGCCATATATATCAGTGTTGATTTTGCTTCCAGAGCAGAAAATAAATTGGATTTCTCATCTCAAATTTGGCAGCCTGCGGAGTCCTTTTGGGCCCTGCAGTGATAGGGTAATTCTTGGCTAGAGGACAGGATAGCAGCCAGCCCCTATGGCTGTCTCAGATCCCCAGGGCTCACCTAAGGGTTATATCTACTGCCTTTCACAGGGCAGAGGAATAGAGATTTGCTGTTCTTAATTAACATACTCTGTATCAGAAGCATTCATAATTGTGTCTCCACTTTGATTTTCTTTCTGTTACTTTTTACAACAGTAATGACACTATCAGGAAAGTCTTCTCTCTCTCCAAGACCATCTTTACTTGGCTAGAAAAAAATAATCATTGACTAATTAAACTTTTTAACTGCTTTGCTTGCAATTCATGATGGGGAATGGCTGCACAAAGAGCAATACAATTTTGAAATTTGCAATAAGATAATGTAAATTGAGCTCTTTATAGTTATATAGATTTGGTTCCAGATACAGCTCAGTCTTTCTTGATGTCAAACAAAATACTTTTATATTTCAAAATACATAATTTATAAAACCTCTCAGTATTGCAAGTAAAGGAATATTTTTCTTCCATGAATTCCTATTAAAAATAATTCATTTTGGATCATTAATAATGAACCGACTTAGAATATTTCTTTTGTCTGTCTTCTGTAGTATTTTTAAGATTTATTATCAGGTCTGTAGCTGGAGAAAGGTGAAAAGCAACCATACATTGATGTCTGTCTCCCTCTCTGCCTCTCTCTTTTCCCCTCTCTCTAAAAATAATAAATAAAATCTTAAAAATATTTATTATTATTTCACTTTTCACACACTTATGGCTAATTAGGCCATAACCTCAATGAAGACAGGGAATATATTTCATATTTATTGGTACCTTCCCATTGGACAGAGAGTTATTTTTTTAACACATCAGAAGTAAAATTTAGGCCCCACCAGCATTCGCTCCCACACAGGCAGTACCCCCAGCAGGAGCTCAGGAACAGGATTTGAATGCACAGGTGGGACCGAGCACCCCTGCACCTCAGAGACCAAATCAGACCCACCTAGAAAGATACCATGTCTGAGGACTTTGTAGCCATCTTTGGCGATGACAAGTACCCTATTGGTGACTACCTGCTCTTGAAAACTCTGGGCAAGGGAGCCTTCACTGAGGTGAAACTGGCCCAGCACCTGCTCACCAGGACCCAGGTGGCCATCAAGACCATCGATCAGAGGAGCTTCTCCAGGCAGTTTCAGGAACTGCATTGCTTGCAAACCCTGCGTCACCCAAATATTGCCACCCTGCTTGAGGTGATCACCACACAAGATAAGCACATCCTCATCCTTGAATACATAAGTGGAGGGGACCTGCATGCCCACCTGAGGAAGTGTCGCCACAAAACAGAGGAGGAAGTGCAAGCCATGTTTCGGCAACTTATCTCAGCAGTTCAGTACTGCCACCAAAAGGGGATCACACACCAGGACCTAAAGCCAGAGAACATCCTTCTAGATCGGGACCTCAACATAAAGGTGGTGGACTTTGGATTCGGGAGGGAATTTACAAACTACACCCTCACCACCTTTTGCGGCACCCTCTCATACATGGCCCCAGAGATCCTGCAGCGTCAACCCTATGAGGACCCAAAGGTGGATATATGGAGTCTGGGGATCACCTTATATACCATGCTGACAGGGGATGAGCCATTTGTGGGGGACAACCCGGCGAGAGTGTTGAGGGAAATACTCAGGAGGAGGCTCCATCTACCATACTTCACATCTATGGAGTGTCGAGAACTGTTAAAAAAATTACTGACTATTGACCCCAACCAAAGACCAAACCTTGAAGACATCATGAAAGACCCCTGGATCACCATGAGTCAGAAGGAACACCTGAGGCCATACAGAGAGCCGCCCTGGGGGGTGACTGACCCCCAGGTCATAAAAATAATGGAGGACATGGCTTTTAAGAAGCAAGACATCGAGGACTCATTAGCACAAAAGAAATACGACAGGGTGATGGGAACATACCTAATTCTCCGGATGGGGACAAACAAGATGAACATCCACACCATAAACGTAAGGCCCTGCCCCTCCTGTGACCCCAGCAGTGGTGGTTCCACCAGCCACGTGGTTGGGCCTGTCATTCCCTCACCTGCTCCCCTACCCGGACTGGATTCCAGCTCCACTGCTCCCCCAAGCAGTGAGGAAGCCAGGAACAAAGATGCCCCAACCAGGGTGGAGGTGAGACTGGCTGCTCCCCCAGCCAGCCTGGAGTCCAGATCCATTACTCCACCATCCAACCTGGAAGAGAGGGTGACCGCTCCCCTCTGCAACCTGGAAGAGAGAGTCACCCTGACTGCTCAACCACCCAGCCCAGAAAAGAGGGTGACCATTCCCTCACTCACACTGAAATCTATCTCCAGCATATCCTCACCCAACCTGGACAGAAGGACAATCACTCCCCTCCCTGACCCAGAGTCCAGGACCACCACCCCCAGCTCAGCCATCCAGTGTGGCCCAGGGGACACCCCCACCCGTAGCAGCAGCAGCAGCAGCACTGCAGGAGCCCCAGAGGCTGCACAGCCTGATGGGGGGACCCCAGTGTCTCTCGCTGGCCCCAGCCATGGACGGAAGGGGGTAGCTGGGAGAGTCCTCAAGTTTTTCTTAAACTGTATATGTTGTCAACCTTGCATGAAGAAGCATCATCCCAAGAGAACAAGGATTAAACCAATGCAATTTTTAAAAGAGTGAGGCCCTGACTAGTGGCACAGTGGATGAGGCGCTGGCCTGCGAACCCAAAGATTGCTGGTTCAATTCCCCAGCCAGGGCACATAACCAGGTTGCAAGCCAGGTCTCTAGCCATATCTGTAGTTGGAGGCAGGTGAAAGGCAGCCATACATTGATGTCTCTCTCCCTCTCTGCCTCTCCCTTCCCCTCTCTCTAAAAATAATAAAGAAAATCATTTAAAAAAATAAAAGGAACTTTTTATATTAAAAAAAAAAAAAAAAAAAAAGACTGGACAGCTGACAGAGGGCCATAGACAGACACTGGGAAGATCAAGCCCCAGTCCCTGTATTCTCTGTGTGTCCACCACTTGGCCCCCACCTGAATGAAACTAAAGACTGGACTTCTCCCTGGGGGTCCCCTCTCCTCACCTCCTCTGCTCTCCTTTGCTCCCATGTTTGTGGAGGGTTCTAAAGTACTTGGTATTTCTAAATTTGGTAATAAACTTCATGCTCAAAAAAAAAAAAAAAGAAGAAGAAGAAGTAAAATTTAGCATGTTCAGCCTATTTGGCTTTTAGTGTTTCTCTTCATTATGAAAGATTTAAAAAATTTTTTATATATCTATGTCTATATATACACCCTATCTACAGTACAATGCTCTTTGTAATATGCTAATTGTGTAATATTAAAATGTTCCATACATAATGAATAAACTCTGGCATTTTTAGTGAGCTCTCAAGGTTAGAAATTGGTGGAAAAAATCTGTACTTTTTAAAAAATTTTATTTGTTGTTTTTGGAGAGAAGGGCAGGGAAGGAGGAAGAAAGGGAGAGAAACATCGATGTATGGTTGCCTTTCACTTGCCTCCAACTATCGACCTGGCTGGAGACCTGGCTTGCAACCTGGTTATGTGCCCTGGCTGGGAATCGAACCAGCAACCTTTAGGTTCACAAGCCAGCACCTACTCACTGCGCCACCAGCCAGGGTTAAAATTTATACATTTTAACAAGCAACAGCCTACTCCTCAGGACTCAGATATTGAGCAAAAGGCAAGCCTCATGCTGATAAATGACATTCTAATGGGTCCCTCTGGACATGCCTAAGCTTCATTCCACATAAAAAGATATATCATGTTGTAAAAAACTATTCCTATTAATGCATTTTACATGGAAAGGCACACAAGATTTAGGGCACAACACTATTGCAGGGACCATACAGATTCCTATCTTTTTAAAACACTGGTACCTTTCTATTTAGAGTGATTAAAATTTTATTTTATCCTTAAGAGTTATCCTTAATGGTTTCTCTAGAATATATTCAGACCTGAGTAAGGTCAACCAATGCTGTGGTTCTAAGGAGGGGGGAAAGACTATATATATGTATGTATATATATATATATGTATAGTCTTATATATGAGTGTTGTTCAAGACAAAATAGGGGAACTCCATTGATACAATGTAAAGTCATATGGTATGATATACAGGGTTGAATTGAAGAGGTTAAATCAGGATGTGCATGTCACATATGTTAGTCATAAACATGCAGTATGCATAATACAATTATATAATTAGAGTGCTTCCAGAAGACTCAGACTATTATTACTATTGTCCTTGGCCTTTGCGAGGTATGCAGCCTTGAATTGGGCCATCTAGTAGCTGAGCTGTCTGTTTACAAACATATTGAGACAACATTGGGCATATTATTTAATTTATGTATGACCTTAACTAGTATTCACCTTCTACTTTAGTTCCATCTAATTTTTTTTTAAATTTTATTGTTGTTGTATTACATCCATCCTCTTTTTGCTCCCCTCTGTCCCCCTCCCCACCCACCCATTCCCCCCAAAGTCATTCCCACATGTTGTCCAGGTCCATGGTTCCTTTGTACTAGGTTCTTGTCTAAACTACTCCCCTTCCTTGCCTCTGCCTCCCCTCTCCCCCCAAACCCCTTCCCCCCTGACCACCGAAGGCCTATTCACTGTGTTCATATATTTGGTTCTCTTTTGCTTGTTGTTAGCTTTGTTCATTATTGTCCTGTAATGGGTAAGATCATATGATATTTGTCCTTCACTGACTGGTTTATTTCACTAAGCATAATACTCTCCAGTTCCATCCATGTTGTTACAAAGGGTACAAGTTCCTTCTTTCTTTCTGCTATATAGAATTCCATTGTGTAAATGTACCAGTTTTTTGATCCAATCATCCACTGCTGGGCACTTAGGCTGTTTCCAAACACATGGCTATTGTAAATAGTGCTGCTATGAACATTGGTGTACATAGGTTCTTATGAATTGGTGTTTCAGGATTCTTTGGGTATAGTCCAAGTAGTGGAATTGCTGGATCAAAAGGCAGTTCCATTTTTAGTTTTTTAAGGAAACCCCATACTGTTTTCCACAGTGGCTGCACCAGCAGTGCAATACGATTCCCTTTGCCCCGCATCCTCGCCAACACTTGTTTGTTGTTTGGTTGATGATTGCCATTCTGACAGGTGTGAGGTGGTATCTTATTGCGGTTTTAATTTGCATCTCTCTGATGACTAGTGATGTTGAGCATTCTTTCATATGCCTCTGGGCCCTTTGTATATCTTCCTCAGTGAGTTGTCTGTTCAGGTCCTTTGCCCATTTTTTTTTTTTTTTTTTTTTTTTTTTTTTTTTT
>PVIW01007995.1:0-65891 GCA_004026585.1 Noctilio leporinus | reverse complement strand
CAGTGGGTAAGGCGCCGGCCTGCGAACTCAAAAGTCGCAGGTTCGATTCCCCAGCCAGGGCACATAACCAGGTTGCAAACCAGGTCTCTAGTCAGGTTTGTGGCTGGAGGCAGGTGAAATGCAACCATACATTGATGTCTCTCTCCCTCTCTGCCTCTCTCTCTTCCCCTCTTTCTGAAAATAATGAAATAAAATCTTTAAAAAAAAAAATGAGAAAGTAGAGCAATGAATCTGCATCAAATTTTGTATTAAGTCTTCCTTGGACTCTATTAGAATGATTCAGAAGGCCACAGCTAAGGGCAACTGGTGATTGGCAGCTTCATCAAGACAATGTGCTGGTTCATGCATCGCATCTTGTGCAGAGTTTATTGGCAAAACATCCAATCACCCAGGTGACTCAGCCCTGCTACAGTACAGGTTTGGCACCCTGAGACTTCTGGCTTTTCCCAAAACTAAAATTACCTTTGAAAGGAAAGAGATTTCAGACTGTCAATGAGATTCAGGAAAATACAATGGGGCAGCTGATGGTAACTGGGAGAACTGTGTGAGGTCCCAAAGTGCCTAATTTGAAGGGACAGAGGCATCCTTGTCCTATGTACAATGTTTCTTGTATCTTCTTCAATAAATGCCTCTATTTTTCATATTATGTGGCTGGATACCTTCTGGACAGACCTTGTACCTAAAACTCACTGACAATAAGAATTCTATGCAACAGGGGAAAGATCCAAGATGGAGGTGTAGATAGACAAGCTGCATCTCCGCCCACAACCAAAAACAATATATCTCAAAACTAGAGACCTCCAGAAATTCCTGAAAATAGAACTGCATGGAAATCCAACAAATAAATGATAGAAGACTCATCCAGACAGGTAGGAGGGGTGGAGTTGAGACACAGAGGAAGCGTTAGGTGAGCTAACTCTTGGCAATGCAGCTGTGCAAGTTGGCAGCATAGGCGGGAAAGTGGCAGGGGTCTGCCAACGGGAAAAATAATCACTGTGGAGTCACCTATTGAATACTCCCAGCGCCAGACCAGGCGTGAGACCAGGCATGAGAGCAGATCATGTGGCTCACCGGTCCAGGGCTGGGGGAGAAAAATAAAAAGCCGCACTGCTTTTTCTGACTCTGAAAACCAGAGGGGGTGGGGCAGAGGAACTACCTGGTAAGAGTTCGTTTGTTTAGAGGCCCCACAGTCCTGAAACGTCCAGAGACCCAACCACCCAGAACCACAGAACTAGAGGAAGCAGGAGAGTGCCTGAAAAAAGGACAAGTGCTGAGCAAGCAGCATAGTTCCCTCTCAGACCTCTCCCCACATACAGTGCCTAGTGCACCATGTCGTCTGCACTGATGAATACCTAAGGCTCTGCACCTTACAACTAACAGATGCAGCAGCTTTACCTAAGACACAGCGTCAAACACAAGTGTCAAGATGCAGAAACAGAAATATGACTCAAAAAAGGGCACAAATCAAGGTCCCAGTGGCTGAACTAAGCATCAAAGAAGCAGCTAGCCTGACAGATGAACAGATAGCTAGCCTGACAGGTGCAATTTAAAACATTGGTAATAAAGATGCTCAAAGACTTGACAGATATGCTTGAGTACAGTACACACATAAGGGAAAAAGTGAAAGCTAGGCCAAGTGAAATAAAGGAAAATACACAAAAAGCAATGGTGAAGGGAAGGAAAATGGGGTTCAAATCAATGATTTGCAAAATAAGGAAGAAATAAGCAGTCAACCAGCACAGAAAATAGAAACAAGAACTGAAAAAAACGAGGAGAGGATCGGTAACCTCTGCGACGACTTTATATGTGCCAACATCCGAATCATAAGAATGCCAGAAGGAGAAGAGATAGGGCAAGAAAGTGAAAACTTGTGTGAAAAAATAATAAAGAAAACTCCCCAAATTTGGCAAATGAAATAGACATATAAGTCCAGGAAGCACAGGGAGTCCCAAACAAGCTAGGTTCAAATCAAACCACACCAAGGCACATCATAATTAAAATGCCAAAGGTTAAAGATAAAGAATCTTAAAAGCAGCAAGAGTCTACCAGCTGATTTCTCAAAAGAAACTTTGCAGGCAAGAAGGGCCTGGCAAGAAATATTCAAAGTGATGAAAAGAAAGGACCTACAACCAAAATTACCCAGCAAAGCTATCCTTTACAAAGGAATGGCAGATGAAGTGCTTCCCAAACGAGGTAAAGCTAAAGGAGTTCATCATCACCAAGCCTTTATTATATGAAATGTTAAAGGGAGTTATTTAAGAAAAAAATATAAAAACTAAGAACATTAAAATGACAACAAACTCATGACTCTCAACAACAGAACCTGAAAAATGAAAAAGCAAGCAAGCTAAAACAAACCAAGCAAACCACCAAAACAGAACCAGAAACAAAGGTATAGAGATCATTGGGGAGGGGGATTATCAGCTGAGAGGGTGAAGGGGGCAAAAAAGGGACACGGGGCAGGGATTAGGAATGGGGCAGGGATTAGGAATCGTAGTTGGTGCATGCGTACAAGATAAACAGGGAGAAGTTAAGAATAATAAAGGAAAGAGTGAAATCAGAGAACTTATATGTACAACCCATGGACATGAATTAAGGGTAGGGGGCACTGTTGGAAGGAGGTGGAGTCCTAGGTGGAAGGGCGCAAAGGGAAAAGAATTTGGGAAAACTGTAACAGCATAATCAATGAAATATACCAAAAAAAAAAAATTCTACACAACAAATTTGTGGAATACAAGTGCCCCTTAAAGGGTTTATATTAGAGTAAAAAATTAAAACTAATTTAGGAATTAGACAAACAGCCCTGGCTAGTGTGGCACCAGCGTGCGAACCAAAGGGTCACCAGTTCATTCCCAGTCAGGGCTCATGACTGGGTTGCAGGCCAGGTCCCCAGCTGGCAGCATGAGAGAGACAACTGGCTGATGTTTCTCTCCCCCTCTTTCTCCCTCCTTTCTTGTCTCTCTAAAAATATATAAAATCTTAAAAAAAGAAATTAGACAAAGAATGGAACCAAGAGAGAATAGAAGAAAATAAAAAGCAGAAATTAATGAAACAGAAAACAAAGATACAATAGAGTGGCTCAACAAAGGGGCAAGATGACAAGCGTAACCAAGAAGTATTTTTAAAAATTCAAACCTGGTTTTGAAATTTAATTCCTCCAAAAGCCTTTGAGCAATTTTACTATTTTTCAGAAATAGGTGCTGGCGGAAATGGATGAATGGGTCAATAAACTGTGGTACATTTACACAATGGAATACAACACATCAGAAAGAAGGAACTCCTGCCTTTTGCAGTAATATGGTTGGGAATGGAGAGTATCATGCTTAGCGAAGTAAAGCCAGGTGGCAAAAGACAAATACCATATGATTTCACTTAATACAGGAAACTAATGAACAAAACAGGCGAGTAGAAAGGAACCAGAGCATGGAAAAAAGCAGCAGAATGAAGATCACCAGAGGGGAGAGGGGAGAGGGAGAGAAGGAATAGGGTTTGGTCCAGCCAATGTGAAAAGACTCATGGACATGGACAACGAGGAGGGGACTGACTAGGGAGGGGCAGGGGAGAGCAATGGGGGAAAAATCAAACAACTGTTAGGACAACAACAATAAAGTAAGAAAAAAACAAAACAAAAAAAAAAAACAGAAAAAAGAAGAGAAAGAAATAGGTGCTGAAAAGTCCAGTGGATTTTTTTAGCCAATAATACCTCTGGGTGGGGAAGAAAGGAGGGAGGAGTAGAATCATTACGATCCTGGAGCTTTTAACTATAGGCACAAGCTGAGAAAGCAGAAACTTGGTTTTTCATAACAGATATGCTTACGATGTACAAAAGATAATTGAAAACTGTATTTTAAATCAGTTATCCTCTTGAGAAGTACCTATGCCACCAAATAATCTTCATTGTATCCTCTTTACCTAGCAAAGGGCCTAACATTTATTAGCGTTACACACTCATGAAAATGCTATTCTTTCTATAGATTGGGTATAAGGTATAAATAAATACATGTAAAAAGGACATTCACATAATTAAAAATTATTTTGTAGCCTGTCAGAAACTGATAAGTTTGAATGACTGATACCACTTTTCAATCTTCAGAAGTTACACAACACCACCAACAAAAAAAATCTAACCACTCTAAGCAAATTCTCCTCTGCCTGCCAAGCAAAATGTTAATCGATGCACTGATTTATGAGTAAGTAGAAAAGACTTATGAAAGGCAACAAATCCTTTCATACCTCTTTGGAAAAATACCATAGTCATCTTAAGTCCTTGATGCTTGCCCAGTATCAAGCATTTAGTGGGTGTTCAACAAAGAGAATGGTCTACTCCAACTGTTTCAATAAAGATAAAGAACTTTCTACCTAAACACCAGATAGTTTCACCATCAGCTTATCTTTGAAATATTTCATGTTATAAATAAACAGGTTCAGGAATAGAAGTTGGTATTAAAGTCTTGCACAAACAACAGAGGCAAGCATAAATGATCTATGGAAAACTGATAAACTAGCAAGGAGAAACATCTTCAAACTTCTCTTAGGTTTACCTCTAAACTGCCAAGAATCAGCAGTTGCACACAGACCAAACTAGTACATTGGGCTCTGAATTGAAAACAATCTAAGCCTTCAGGTCACCAAAGGTATTGTCAAAACAGCCCAAGAATATGCTACTATTAACTGCACTTTTTTAAAACCTGGAAAATAGGAAAGCAATTTAGATCCACTCTTTTTTTTTTTTTTAAGTGAGAAAACCAAATTTATTCAGACATTCTACAGTGTAGTTATGCACATTGTGGGACTTTCTTCCTAGACATCACAAAAACTATTATTTTTCATTAGAGAGATATCTCTGATACTTTAATACTTAGATGTTCCAGTGTTACTCAAAGCACACACTATGATGTTCTAATACGACACCATATATAATTTTGTTCTAGGTAGAGGAATTAATAGAAAAATGATAATCTTTGGTTTCCATTACACTTCACTGTAGCTTGGATATTTTCTTAAAAACTAGCATTGCCAAGAACCTAGTATAAAGGAAACATGGACATGGACAACAGGTGGGATTGACTTTGGGGGGAATGGGTGGGTGGGGAGGGGAACAGAGGGGAGCAAAAATGTGATGGATGTAATACAACAACAATAAAATAAAAAAAAAAAAAAGAAACTGACAGAATAAATGTTTGCTGTTTAAAAAAAAAACAAAAACCCTAGCATTGCCTTTGTGGAAAACACAGTGTTTCAGGACTTAAGTAGTACAATCATGAGAACCAGGTTGCTGAACAGATATCAATGAGAAAACCACATTCATTCAGACATTCTACACTATAGTTCTACTCTTTCAAACTTTCTACATAGATACAACAAAAACAATTAGTTTTCAAAAGAAAGATATCTCTGCTACTTTCAAACTTACATGTTCCAGTGTGTCTCAAAACACTCACTTTGGTGTTTAAATACAACACCAGAAAAAAACACTGTCTTAGGAAGAGGAATTAATGGAAATAGAATAATTTTTGGTTTCCACTGCACTTCACTGTAGCTTGGGTATTTCTTAATAACTTGCATTGCCTTTGTGGAAATATATCCACTCTTAACTAATGACCTATGGAAGTGATTTAAATACTAGTTCCTTCTTCCACCACTCAAAAAAATGGACCAAGCATATCTTCTGAACTGACTCAAATAATTTAGTTGAAAGCTCTACTTGAGTTAGCCTCCTCCAAGCCATTTTAACTAACTTAATTTGATGAATTTTGCAATAAAATCTTTAGAAAATGTGCCAGTGATATCTTTATAAAAAAATTTTAGTCCTGGTTGGGTAAGTCAGTTGGCTCATCTTGATATACCAAAGTTGTAGGTTCAATCCCAGTTAGAGCACATACAAGAATCAACAAATGAATGCATAAAAAAAGTGGAAACACATCAAGGAGCTACTATGAATGACCTATGGACATGGCCAATGAATAGGACATGGCCAATGATTGATTGTTGGAGGGGATGGTTTGGGTGAGGAAGGGGAGAGCAATGGGGGGAAAAATGAAACAACTATAATACAACAATTTTTTTTAATGTAAAAAAAAGTAAATAAAGAGAAACCACAAATTGATTATTTCTCTCTCCAAAATAAAGAACAATTTTAAAAATAATGCCAAATAAAAGGAAAAATTATATAGAGATCTAATTTTATAAATATTTATTTTAAATAATTGACATACATTATATTAGTTTTAGGTGTACAACGTACTGATTCAGCTTTTATACCTTACAAAGTGATTACTAGTAAATCTAGTAACCATCTGTTACTGCACATAGTATATTATTCTATTCCCTATGCCGTACATTACGTCCTTGTGACTTATTTTATAATTAGAAGTTTGTACTTCTTATTCCCCTGCCCACTTTTCATTAAGGTTAAGTGGATCTAACCTAAGATTTTTATATATTACCATGGTCTATCCCTCTCTCTTTTTTAACTGTAATACTAGCATTGCTATTTGCATTAGAACAGTACTTTGGCAACAACCTCAACTGAAGAGTTCTGAGTAAAATTCACCCAACATTATCTGAACAATGCCAGGTACTCTGCTAGGTGATAGGGGAAAAAGATAAATAAAAGGGGGTCCCTGAGCTTAAGATATTCACAATGAAAATAGAATTATGATTTTAAGTCTCCACAAGCCTCTTCTCACCTCCATGACCAAAGAGCTGGCTTATCTTAATAGTATTCATAATAGATCCATGAAGCCTCTGCTAAAAACTTTGTTTTTTAGAGAGGGGAAAGAAAGGAGAAGAGAGGGGAAGAAACAATCAATGTGAGTAACATGGATCAGTTGCCTATTGCAATGCCCCAATCGGGACTGAGAACCAGCAACCTAGCATGTGCCCTGACCAGGAATCGAACCCACAACATTTCCCTTTGCGGGATGTTGTCCAACCAACTGAGCCACACCAATCAGGGCATCTGCTGAATCTTTAAAAATGTTTTTATTTCCACTTCAATGATAATCTAAAAGCTTATTTATAAACGGATTTCAGGGCATCTGAATTGCCATCTCATATATAAGCAGAGCTCTCTGGCTTCCTTGTCTGAGCTTTCATTTATGGTCACAGGCTCAGCAGTATTAATCCTATTGTCCAGGATGAGAAAATAATAGAGTTGAATTACAATTTAAATGATATATCTATGATATTATAGTTAAATAACCACACAACTTACTTATAATGACAACTGAGTCATCCTATGGTCTAGGGGAATGTTAATTTGACATACTCAAAAAGCTCCTGCACTTTATGAATGGCTTCCATATTCTCAATACATTGGAAATCTTCACCAAAAAATATCATGTGACATTGAAATAGTAGTTTAGATTGTTTAATTTTCAATTCGCTTTAGTTTTAGAGTGGTATAAAAGATAACAAGTTTATGCTTATTTTTATGCTTGTACATATTTCATTAATATCACAATAAAAATGTTTCATACAGTTTTGGGTTTTTTTTCTATCTCTCTCTCTTAAAAAGGGTACACACACTACTCAGGTAGAGAAATGGTGATCTAGATCTTATTCCTGGCAAGGCTCATCTTTTTACCTTAATTTTACCGAGTTTACCAACGTACCATAAAACCCTAAAGGTACTTCAGGTGACCACTTCGGCTTTACCTGAAAGGTCAGTGGGATATTCAGACAATAATCCAATGTTTTAGGTCATCTAACTATTCATCCAAATAGAAGAAACAGGTCATTTGGCCCATAGGAACACAGAAGTGACTCTGCACATTTTTCTCACGTTTAGGAATGGTATCCAGATTTCGAGCACTCAACATCGACACCCAATCCTTAATTCCAGAAGGGGCATTATATTATTAACACTCTTTGGTATTAATGACAGCAGCCCTAAAAACTAAAAGACCTGAAATAAAATTTTAATGTAGACACTCATGAAAAAATAACATTCAATATAGTCTTAGTATTGTTGAGACATAATACTAGGTTGTTTCAAATTATTTACACTGTAGAAATCAATACTTTACACTCTGGCTACATACTAACAATTCAAAACTGAGGTCGACTGGTAGCACAGTGGATAAGGTGCCAGCCTGCGAACCGAAAGGTCGCATGTTCGATTCCCCAGCCAGGGCACATAACTAGGTTGCAAACCAGGTCTCCAGTCAGGTCTGTGGCTGGAGGCAGGTGAAACGCAACCATCCAT
This sequence comes from Noctilio leporinus, assembly GCA_004026585.1. Taxonomy (NCBI): domain Eukaryota; kingdom Metazoa; phylum Chordata; class Mammalia; order Chiroptera; family Noctilionidae; genus Noctilio; species Noctilio leporinus. The sequence goes on along the minus strand of PVIW01007995.1, from coordinate 57,682 downwards.
ACAATGATGTCTCTCACCCTCTCTGCCTCTCTCCCGTCCCCTCTTTCTAAAAATAATGAAATAAAACAAACAAACAAAAAAACCCAACTGAGGTTGATGTAGGTAGAACAAGGCAACCTACACATGGGTTTATTTTTCTGGGTTCCTAAATCAAGCAATAGTGGATACCACAATAAACATTGTACTATAAATAAAAAAATATTTATTATTGTAAAGATCTCAATCTTTATATATTTTGCCTCCAAAATCCACTTTCTTTTTTACGAAGTGTGAAAAATACCCAACGTAGTTCCCATTGAAATATTTCTAAATAGTAACTTGGCCTATTATTTATGCTATAGCTGTTTTGTTTTGTTCCAGTTACTTTGCAAGTAACATGGTAACCCAACTATTCAACTCAGGAGGTTAGCAGGGTTAAGAACACATGGTTTAGGTGCACTGTGAACCAGGAACCCTTAATAAGTCCAAATGCACAGTGGTTTTTTTATACAAATTGTTAGTAACTCTCCATAAACAATTTAGAAACAATTTACAATTTGTAAAACCACGGACGTTTGGGGGCCGGCAGTACCCACGGAGGGCAGGACAGCAGAAACATGGTGGCAGCGGCAAACACTACCCCAGATAAAACGTCAAGTCTATGTATTCGTAATTGGAGTCATACCAATTCCTGGCATATTTCCCTACATCACGAAGATATTACAAGTGAATATACAAAATATTCCTGTGTTTCCACTAAAACCCGGACCAACTAAGTTTGTAAAGAATTTAAACTCCAACCTTCCGATTTTTAGTCTATTACCATATCCAAATACGGCCGGTTCACATTTCTGAACACACACTGCGCTCAATATGTTACCTACGTCACTTAAGTATCACAACCATCATATTTAGCAAGTACTATTAATCATTTTACAGATTAGGCGACCGAAGCCTGAAGAGTTTAACAAATGACCAAGTTTACGCGGTCAACAGGGATTGAAACTATAATTCCATCCGTAACCCGCCCAAACACAATACCGCCTTGGGAATGACTAGCACGCAGACAATAGACCAGGAGTTAGTTCTTCAAGGACAAAATAAAACTTGCTCATCCAGGCGAAGCCATGGGAAATCGTAGGTTCCACGCAGGACTGAGTCGCAGGCCTTACGCTGAGGAACACCGTGACACACCGAGGCGTTGAAAAGACATGTTTCGGGAAATATGTGGAGAATATTCAAACTCCCAGCACGCTGGCACTAGAGCGCAGTTATCTCGGGCGGTGGATTTGGGAGCGTTCGGCCTTCAGAGCCCAAGCGCAGGGCCTCCGCCCACAGTTTGCACCGGGGTTGGGTCCCGGCGCGTCCCCGTCCGCCAGGCCCGGCCACCGGCAGGAGCGGCGTGGGGTCCCCCCTCCGCCGGGCCGCTCCCCCGCCACTCACCTTCTGCTCCTCCGCGGAGGCTGCCTCGGGGACTTCTGCGGACATACTGCTTCCTCTGCGGACGAGACGCCGGGAAAGGATGCAATTACCGGGCGGCCCAGCCTTCCGAGCGCCCGCCCCGGCCGCCCGCCCCCGTGGAAATGGCCGCTACCTCTGACAACACAGGGTCCCCCGGCTCGGAGATCCCCGCCCGCCCGGGCGTCCGTTCCGCGCCTCGCCCCTGCCTACCTTACCCCTGTCCTCCGGCTCTGCAACACCGAAGAACTTCCTTTCTTCCTTCAAAGGTCGCGGCTGGCGCCTCACCTCACATCCGTCTGCCGAATGCTTTCTGGGAGTTGTAGTTCATAGGTGGAGCCGCCTGGAGTCCCTAGGTCCCCCTCGCCCTGGGCTCGGCGGCCCACTGGAGCTTCTTGTGGGCCAGGTCGCTGTGCTGCTTCCCCACGCAGGTCTCTCCCCTCTGCCTCCTCTAACTGACCCTGTTCGTCATTCACACCTCCTGCCCTACGTCACTGCGTCCGGAAAGCTCGTTCCCGAGTCCCTGCCCCAGGTCAAACCCACCTCCTAGATGCTGTCGCATCTGTTTAGTTCAACACAAACCCTACCATTAGACAATAATTATCACTTTATTAATGTCACTTTTCTGCTAAAGAAGCCACATGAGGGCAGGAACCCCGTCTATATTTGCTTCTATTTCGCCCCAGGGCACCGCATTTCTTAGATATTCAATCCATATCTGACTAAGGAATTCAACTTCCCCTCGTTTGTCCACTCCCACAACTTCACCGAAAGTGCGGGCGCCAAACTCCTCCCAAAACTTTAACTGCCAAATCCTTTGGCTTTATGTTGAATTCTCACTCTACTTGTTATTTGAAGAGCTACTGGCAAAACATGGTAGTTCCAATGAAATGTTTCTCAGAATATATTCATACTGTCTCTAAATCATAACTTTATTAAACAAATTGTTTAGTGTCTGCAACATAGTAGGTAGTCATGTTCTCTTCCTCCTCCCACACTGTGCAAGTTTTAAGGCACTTCTCTCACAGATATTTCGTAATAGGGTAGAATGGGCTGATTCCAATAGTCTTAGGGATTGAGATTTAATTCTTACCATGATGAAAAGCCTATTCCCCATCTAAACTGATAGTTTGTTCCTAAGTCTATTAGATCACATGGAGTCATATACCAAAATCTAACAGTGATCACCTCTGTAAAGTGATAGTTGGCAGAGGGAGGGACTTTCACATTTAGTTTATATAATCATGTCGTATAAAAATTGTAATAAACATGTAATGCCTATTTTTTAAAAAGATATTCATTATTTTTAGAGAGAAGGGCAGGGAGGGAGGAAGAAAGGGAGAGAAGCATCAATGTATGGTTGCCTTTCATCTGCCTCCAGCTACGGACCTGGCTGGAGACCTGGCTTGCAACCCAGGTTATGTGCTCTGACTGGGAATCAAACCAGCTAACCTTGGGTTCGCAGGTCGGTACACAATCCGTGGAGCCACACCATCCAGGGCGTAATGCATTGTTTTTTAAATTAAAATTTTGCCTTAAGTGGTGTAGCTCAGTTGATTGGGCATCATCCCACAAAGTGAAAGGTCACCCATTCAATTCCCTGTCAGGACATGTGCCTGGGCCTGGCCTCTGTTTGGGGTGAATGTGAGAGGCAACTGGTCCATGTTTCTTTCCCTCTCTGAAAGTCTTTTTTTTTTTTTTAAATTAAATTTTTAAAATATCCATTGCTTCATTCACAAAATGAGTTAGAAGTGGGGATCCCAAGGATGAAGGTTTTGGAGGGGATATTGTTTCCTTCCATTAACCCTTTGGGAATGACAGCTGCTGGAGGAAATGGAAAGCACTCTAATAAAGAGTGCCTTCCAACCAGTTTCCATTTTATGATTAATAGTTTTTGTTCTTTTCTAAGAAATCCAGGAGTTCCTTTTTGAAGTTAGTTGTCAGTTACGACTCATTTCATTCAGTCTGCAAAACTACCAAATGAACCTGAAGTGAGGAAATCTCTATTATCTATCATAGGTAGTAGCACTGATAACTATCTGCTGGTATTTTTACCTGCATGTCAATACTCAATCTACTGACATAATCTGTGAATACAGTGAGGAGTGATGTGGGAAGTGTGGTAAAATCTCAGCCTATGGCAAAAGAAGGGTGGAAAAGAACGATTACTGTACAGCACCAGGGCAAATGAGGGTAGACAGAAGCTGGGTTGACTACACCTCCCTAGGAAAAATGACAGGCAAGTAGGGTGACAAAATGTCAGCATATTTCCCTTGTACAAGCTTGCCGGGAAGAGCACAACATGCACCCAGAAGCTTCAATATTTTTGGAAAGTTCTAAATAGTACCCAGAAAGGTGGAAAACTATGTACCAGAAGAATTCTGTAAAAATTACAATGTGGTTATCATGTAAAAGGATACCTATATACAATATACATTTCTTATTTTTGGATTACTGGGGAGGTGAAAGAAGCAATAAACTTTAAAAATTGATTTTAGAGAGATGAAAGGAGAGGGAGATGCAGAGAGCAGCATCGATTTGTTGTTCCGCTTATTTATAAGGGTCATTGGTTGACCCTTGTATATACCCTGACTGGGAATCAAACCCACAACCTTAGTGTATTGGGACACCGATCTAACCAACTGAGCTACCTGGCCAGGGTCAAAGAAACATTAAGTTAAAAAAAATTTTTTTAAGCCATTGGGTATTTTAACTACTTTGTGTTTTCCAAATTCTATATAAAATTATCAATATTAACCTTTGTCAAATGTGTAAGAAGTCTAAATATGTGTGTATTGAAATACTCAAAGGATTACATGACAGAATTCAAGAAGAAAAGGCACATTAACAATACTGGCTTCTCAATCACAAGGCACAGAAGGGTTAGAGGATATTGGGAGTCAATCCCATCAGTGCCATTGGAGCTAAGATTACAATCCAAACCTTTTGGGTCCCAATATATCATGTTATTTCTGTTTAGCCTGATGATTGAGAACAAATCTTTATACATTTGTGCTACTGAATGCTGCTTTTTCTTTAGTTTTTATAAAGTGCAAATAGTCTTTTCTCTTCGGGTACTGTAAAATAAATTTATAAGAGGCTTCTTGCTGGCCAATCCACACTCATCACCTGTCCAGATGTTCTTGAATAGTCTATCCATTAGCCAGGCTCCAAAATAAAGACCTTCCAGTCTCTTCAATTCCATACTGCTCACCTGGTTCTACATTCCCAGTTCTCTTGGGTCTGCCTACTCAAGTAGTACCCATTTCCTAACCTGCACTTGCAGCTTTGTCCCAGTATTTGTGCCCTGTTATCTGATCTGCTATTGCCAGCTGTCCCTACACAAACATTTTTCTTTTTGAGGGGAACAAGGAGAAAGTTTTTGATGCACTCAGTCAAGTTCCCTTACTGGTGGTTTACCCAGTTTTTAAATGCCTTTCATGTGACACTGAATAAGAAAGTAAACTAGAACAAGGCTTAAGACATCTCCCTCTCTCTTCCTGTCAGCTATAAAACTAGAATAGAAACTATCTGATGGCTATCAGAAATTCACTCAATCACACATATGTCTCATCAAAAATAAAAGTCAAGTACACATTTCTTTGTTTTTTTTTTGCATATATTTACAGTATAAATACTAATTTTTTTCAAAGTACATATTCTTTTAACCATTTGCAAAAGTTATCTAGCACGGGACAGCAATTTAATGTAAAGCCTCTGTAGTAGTGATTAAGGAAAAATAGAACTGTTTTGTAAGGGATTCTAGAAGGAATATGAATGGGCATGAAAATCTGAACTTGCAAGGAGAACGTGAAGCAGCTTAGTCCACATTGCTCTGCCAATACAGAATATCGAAGGGCTACCGTGTGAGCCAGCAACCTGGAAGGGGTGTTTTAAGAACTACATTTGAGACATATAAAAAGTACACATGCTTGCATAGTGCATTAATCTTAAAGAAGCTCAACATTTCCTTCTCATTTTCAGTAACCTAAATAGTACTTAAAACACATCACACAGAATTAAAGACTTATGCATATATTTCAATTTCAACATTAACGTCAAAAATACATAGTATGATTTTACATAGGATTTGTGCTACATTAGAACACTAGAGACAAATATCACTTGAGTATTAAGGAAAACATTAAATATTAAATAACTGAGAAATAAAATGTGTAAACACTAATCTAATGAGGGTTTTGCTATTGCAACATGTCCCATGAAGTGGTTTCAACAGTACAAAAAGGCTTAGGACATGAGTGTTTCCAGTCTACTTGGAATATGTGGATCTCATTCCAGGAATCCTTTAATAAAAACTGGTCCAAGATAACAGGAGAGGATCCACTCTCCTAGTTGTTAATTTGGTACACTCCGTTGTGCGCTAATCTTTACTTTCAAATGGGTACTGGTAATCACTCCTTATCAACATCTTGGTGAAAATTGAGGGTTTGTTGGTGATTCAGTGTAAGATTTGAGTTCATACGCAGCACCGCTATCAACTTCCATTGACTTTCTAGAGAACAGGAGACGTACATCTCTATGGAGGTAGATCTTTCCAGATTTAGAACTCTGGAACCTAAATAAACAAACAAAAAGATGCATCATTTAGGGAACTATTCCTTTAAAACCAAACCAAACCCCCAATTAATTAAAATTTAAAGGCAGAATTAGTTTTACCACAATATTAATAACTTTTAACAGGATATTTTAAGTGCTATATTGCCAAAGCAAGTGCCTCTTCCTTAATATCCCCATTAACACTTCATATTATTCCCTTTTCCCTTGTACGATGCCAGAGATACTTCTTTCTGTGAATCTGGCATATATAAGGGGGGAATCCAAAAAAGATGGAATTATTTCTGGAGGGTATACCCCTTGGACTACAGGCTTCCCCCTCTTGGTGAGTATTCTAGGAACCCATTTGTATCAGTGTACCCACTGGCATTGTTGTGAGAGGTTGTGTTCAGCTTCAGTGATTTTTTCTCTTTTTTTGGAAGATTCTTTTTACATGTTTTCCCATTTCATGGTGGGTGACTTAAGAGTGCACCTGCTCATGCCATGTTGAGTGTTCGGCTTTTTTTGACCAAAAACCCCTGTGCCCCACCCTCCCCATTAACCTGATCTTGCCCCAAGTGACATTATTTTTTTTGTTTGTTTCCTGTATGAAAAAAGTCTTCAAAGGGAAATGTTTATCAATGTGGAAGAGGTGAAACAAAAAATGACAAAAGCACTAAAAGGCATCAAACCTGAGAAGTTCAAAATCTGTTTTGAGCAATGGAAAAACCATTTTGATAGATGTACTGCATCAAATGGAGAATATTTAAATGTGACTGGTTTAAACATGTAAGAATAAATAGATTACTTTTAATAAATAAAGTCCAGTTTTTGGAACTTATACCTTTCATCCCTGACACCACATGCACCTTTCTCACCCAGTGTCAAGTTTCAGTTCACAATAGCCAACTATACAACATTTGGGCTTTGTGGCTCTCACATCTTTTAGCCACACGGATTGATCATTTCATACAATTTGCCCTTCCACAATTTTGAGCACATTAAAATTGATTCCACACTTGACAAGTCACCACTGAAAACAAACAACTTTTGAGGACAATCACAGGATGAGAAAGGACTGCTATCATCAATAGCAGCTAACTAAATAGAACCTAACCATCATTAAAAACCATTTTAAAAGTTAGCAGTGGAATAAAAATAGTTATCAAAACTGTATATGGAACAGCTTCTAATTCTATTCTAATTAATATTTACAGTGCAACACAGAGCACTGGAATCTTTTATCATATAAACTTATCTGACAGATAGTTAAACATAGTGCTAATTTTTCTCATTTTCCCTTTACATAGCAGAAATATTCTCTGGGTTTGTTTTTTATTCCTAATTTAGCTGGAAAATCTGGTGCTTAGTTGCTCTTTTCTTCTCTCTGAAGTTTTTCATTATCTCAATCTGAAGGAGAAAATGGCTAGCTTTGGGAACTAAGCCATACTTTGCAAAGAGGTTTCTTTAGAGCATTTAAAGTATCTAATCATTAAGTAGGGATTATAAAAGCTGGGGTAATTGATTTTTACTTTGGTAAATGTTGGTTACATATAGCTATGGTTGTTAAAACTTCAAGAGGAACGATATCAAATGGAAGTTTAAAGTGAGTTCAATCTTTTTCTTAACATTGAGTTGGGAGCTATTTTTTTTTTTTTAAAGATTTTATTCATTAATTTTAGAGAGAAGGGTGGGGAGGGAGGAAGAAAGGGAGAGAAAGAGAAACATCAATGTGAAAGGAGGCCTTTCACCTGCTTCCAGCTACAGAACTTGTTGGAGACCTGGCTTGCAAACCTGGTTATGTGCCCTGACTGGGAAACAAATCAGTGACCTTTGGGTTCGCAGGCCAGGGCCTAGGGAGCTTTTCGTTTCTTTCTTTTTTTTTTTCATTAATTTCTTGTTGTTGCGTTACAATTGTTTCATGTTTTCCCATTGCTCCCCCTATCCCATCCCCTCTCTCCTACATTCATCCCCCTCCCCAGTTGTCTATGTTGGGAACTATTCTTACAGTCTGCTATTTTATAACATTACTTTAAAACAAAATCTTCCAAGTTGGGTTTAAATATATTGTGCTGGTTCAACATGTCCTTAGGTTGCAGAACATCAGGCAGAAGACCCCTAGATGAGTACCAATTAAGCAGTGCTATGGAGGTGAGGGTGTAGTGACCCAATTCAGAGAGATTTTCAAGTATGGGACTTAAGTGTACAGCTGACTTCTTATTCTTTCTAGACCACCACACAGCAAATCTATTTAAAGATAGTGGGTGGTCATCATGAATAAGAGATTAAAGAGGCCCTCTGTCTGGGCCCTGAATATAAGATGCCTCCTCCTGATAAACAGGGTTCTTGGAATAAGGAGTTCAGCTAAGATTCAGCACTTACTGTAAGTAGCATCAGAAAACTTAGGAATAGTCACAGGCAAAAGCCTACTGAGCTCTCTCTTAACCCACAGACTTGCTCATTAATCCTGAAAGCTATACTAGGACTTCAGGTGTGAAAACCTTACTCAAGGATTCTGGCAACTTGGACCTCATGGGCAAACTAGTAGTTTCTCACAACCTACAGCTGTGAGCTTAGTATTAGTAGTAAGAGACAAAAAGCTATTTCCAATGGAATCGCTAGAATATAAACTCTATGAGAACAGGGATTTTGTCACAGCTATTTCCTGTGAAGTATTTCCTAGAAATATGCCTAAGATATAAATGTTTATGGACTGACTAACCGACTGACTGAATGAATAACTCCTCTGTCTAATACAGCAACCATATGGCTAACTGAGCACCTAAAATATGGCTAGTTTAAATTAAATTATGCTATAGTCCTGGCTGGGTAGGTCAGTTGGTTAGTGTAATCCTGATACACCAAGGCTGATCTCTATCAGGGCACATACAAAAATCAACCAATGAATTAATAAATAAGCGGAAAAATAAATTGATGTTTCTGTCTTTCCTTAAGAGAAATCAATAAAATTTTTTTTTTAATAAACTGAATTGTGCTATTAATGTAAACTACATACTTGATTTTAAGTATTCAGTATAAATAATAAGGAGTGCAAATATATTATTCATATTTGTATTTATAATGAGGAACAATAAAGATTATAAATATCTCACTCATTTTATGTTGATTATATATTCAAATTATAACATTTAGATATATTGGGTTAAATAGACTATACAATTAATCTTTCTTTTTCCTTAATATTATTTATTGCTTTAAAGATTTTATTTATTTATTTTTAGAGAGAGGGGAAAGGTGGGAGAAATGGAGAGAAACATCAGTGTGTGGTTGCCTCTCACATGCCCCCAACTAGGGAGCTGGTCCGCAACCCAGGCATGTGCCTTGACTGGTCAGCAGGTCAGCACTCAATCTACTGAGTCACACTAACCAGGGCTCTTAATATTTTTAAAATGTAGCTACTAGAAAATATAGAACTTCATGTATGGTTCACATTATATTCTATTGGACACCAATTGTTTTAAAAATGGGTCTCCTGGCTGTAGCATAGTGGATAAGGTGCCGGCCTGCAAACCCAAAGGTTGCAGGTTCGATTCCCCAGCCAGGGCATATAACCAGGTTGCAAACCAGGTCTCCAGTTAGGCTGGAGGCAGGTGAAATGCAGCCATACATTGATGTCTCTCTCCCTGTCTGCCTCGCTCCCTTCCCCTCTTTCTAAAAATAATGAAATAAAATCTTAAAAAAAAAAAAATTAAAAAAAAAATGGATCTCACTACCCCAGATTTATCAATATTTGTTTTGATATAAAATATTTTGTGTTATACAGCCATAAATAAAAAGTCCCCTAATTCAAGAAGTAATGATGACTGCAGAAAGATATGCAATATGTTTTCTGCATCTTGGCATCTCATCCAAGTTGACAAGTTTAGCAAATTGCAAGGGATGTTGGTCTAGCAGGTGACAGTTTTTAAAATAAACTACAAATTTTAGAATTGTTCTTCTAAGGTAACATTTTTTTTACTATATTTTATTTATTTTTGAAAGATTTTATTTATTATTTCCAGAGAGAAGAAAAAGGAGAGAGGCAGAGAGGGAGAGAAATATCAATGTATGATTGCCTTTCACCTGCCCCCAGCCAGAGACCTGGCTTGCAACCTGGTTATGTGTCCTGGCTGGGGAATTGAACCAGTGACCTTTGGGTCCGCAGGCTGGCATCTTATCCACTGTGCTACCAGTCAGGACCTAAGGTAACATTTTAATTTTCATTTCAACATTACCTCAGATGTATGAGGTAGCGTAATAACCGTTCTTCTGTATGTCGAATGTTCTCTTTATTAACTCTTCTCTTCATTTCTTGTTTAACCGGTACAGAAAAGGTTCTTTGTCGTAGGAATGTCTGATGATTGGCTGGCATATCTCGTAAGTCATATATCACAACAAACATCTTCACCACAGTCTTATTAGGATTAAATAAGGTCTGAAGAAACAATATAGAGTTCTTTTTTTAAAGTGATTTGTTGATTTGACTCAAAAAGGTTGTGCCAATAACAAAACAGATTTTTAAATAATAAATTAATCCCAGAGATAATTCAGTTTTGGGGACTAAAGTTAATGAAATTTCACAAGTTTATGAGCTAATACTGAATCTTTTAAAAAATGATTCAATTAATATTTTAATTTAACAATTACATAAAATCCTAAAACAAATCTAAATCTTTAGTCACAAATTTCAAAAAATAGATAATACATAACTTTTACTCCTTGTTCATATTTTAAGAAATCATTTCACTAGCTTCAGCAAAATATACCCTTACTGGTTTAAAACATTCCAGTTCATTTGTTTCAAACATTACTTCATTAAAGTATACCTACTGTAAATTTCATAAAATAGAATTTTAATTTTTCTCACATTTTAAGGAAATAAAATGTTTTAAAAATGAAAGTTTGGTAAAGCTAGATTATGTTTTTTTAGGTACATATGGTTATAAAATGTGAAATATGTTCTCTTGGATATTTAACATTGAAAATATTATTTAAATCAATATAAGTTCAAATCTTTCCTATATTGAAAGTAATTTTATCTAAAAAAAAGAAAAATAATAAGTTTCCAAAAAGGAGGCTTTTTCTTATTTGAACTGCTCCCAAGTCTAGAAAATAAAGTTCATTATTATTAGTTACATTTTAGACTAAATAAACCTTTGTTTTCATAATTGGAATCATTTCAGAAACTGCAGTGACACTTTTTAAAATTATCATTCTCATAAATAGACCAAAATATGTATCTGAATGAATACTATTTTTTAAAATACTAATTTATAAATAAAAATCCCAAGCTGCTGATCTGACTTTAACCAAATTACCAACACATCAGTAGGTAACTTGGTGCCCATGCTTTCTGAAGCTCATCCGTGGCACTGGACATCACTCACTGAATCAAAATGAGAAATATATCAATATTATGATCCAACTTTTTAAAATCTAGTGAGTCTTAAAATTAAAGCTAATACATTCAACAAACCATATAACTAGCAGGCCAGGAGTTCAAACCATGCTTACAGATAATTAAACTATGTAAGAAATTAAAGACATATGTAAATTTCATATTTTAAATTAGCCATTAAAGTTGGCAGTCCTCAAACAAGAGGTGAACGGGCTACTTTTGTGTTTATGCCTCATTATTATAATTAACAGCTAGCTTTCCAGTGACTCATACTTTCCAGTGATATGAGCTACACAGCCAGAGGCAAGAGAACAGATTATCCTTCAAGATTTACAATGAACATATATTTTACTTTAATATGCAGTGATTCTTCCTTAGTAAAACTTACATGTATGTACATATTTGCATAGTACTATGTTTCATTCCTGTGTGATATGCAATAAACAACCAGCCCAAAGGTGATGATTGAAAGTGGTCTGGTAAAGCCAAAGGTCAAAAAAAGGCTTGTTGAATTATACCAGATCCTAAGTGCGAGGAACTCACCAGATCTTTTTAAAAATTTCATCTCTATTGAGGTATAATTGACAAAATACTTGAGACTCTTTTTAATATGCAAGAGCCAATTCTGTTAACAGAGAGACTTCTGGGCTTTCAAGATTATCCTGGGTGTGACTTGGAGATGAACTCAGTGGCAAAATGTCCTTTATATCAAATTACTATTTTGAGACCCTTAAACCAAGCATGATAAAGGATGGCTCTGGGCGAGAGGAGTTCTCCTGAACCCAAACTGCCCAACACCTAGCCCAAAAGGAAATATGCCTTCTCTGCCCTGACATAAGTCAGGCTACATTTTGTGTAACCATCTCATTAGATCAATTTAAAATCACACTAGGGATAATACAATTTCATTTCCCAAGTTCTCCTATCAAAGCAATACTGATATTTGGGGTCTCCTATTGAATGGTCGATCTCAATCTGGCTTACTATTTTAAACAGAAGGCACTGGTATTGCTAGGTTCTGATTTTACTGAAAATAGTGCTATTTAAATTATGTAAACTGGTCATACGCTGTTTTTCCAATGTGTTCACCTTAATTAAGCCTATTAATGCTTTCCTTTTATGGAGGCCCCCAAAGGGTCATTCCTGGGGCAGAGCAGGGAAACTCCAAAGAAAGCTGCAGCCCCGCTCACTGTTACTTACCAAAGTTGTTGCAGCAGCAGTAGCAGGAGAAAGGGCTAAGTTCTATATGTATGTGAGAGAATTATTATTGCAATTGTAGGCTATAAAACACATACCACTTGTATTGTTCCTGAAGGAGGTACTCGATAACCCCTTTTACCAAGGGACTCTAAAGTGATCACACCCTTGAAATAAAAGAAGACAAATTAGTACAAATGTGTATGTATATAAAAGACTAAAATAATAATAACCCATGTAGTTACTAAAGTTTCAGAATTCTATTTGCATGTAAAAACATTCACATTGCATTAATAAAGATACATTCTATGAGTATGAAGTAGTGAGGGCCCCAATGGTATGAAAAGCTTACTGTTTTTCCAGATGTTGCAATAAATAATATATAACATCAAATATGTAAATAACAAATATATCAAATAAGTAACAATTATATAGTAACATATTATTTGAAATTTCTATTAAGATATGGATGCAAGAACTTCCCTAACTTAAAAGGATAAAGGGAGGTGATAAGATTATTCCCTTGTACGATGCAGGAAGAAGGAAGGAAATGAAGAAAAATAATTTAGTAGTCTTTGGACACATTAAAAAGTCAGAAATGTGGAAGGACCTAAGCCTTGGCCAAAAGTGCAGTCAATTCTTAAGTCATATGGATTAGAGACAGATGAGCATCATCAGTATCACCTGTGAACTTGATAGAACTACAGACTTTCTAGCTTCTCTCCAGTCCTATCATACCAAGTCTACATTTTAACAAGACTTCCCAGGTGATATCAGACATTCATTAATATTTGAGAAGCACCGCTGTGCTATATTACGTAGTTTTATGAGAAGGATTTTCTAATCACAGCAGTGGTCCCCACATGAGGAAGAAATATAAGTTAAAACAAGGGAAGCTTTGATTGAATGTGGGAAAATTTCTAGATAACCAGAATGACCAAATGACTATAGGCAGTGATTGTGATACTTCTCAGAGCCGTTAAGAAAAGAATGCTGACTCATTTGTTTTAACTTTGCCAAGTTTTCTTTTCAGTAATTAAAATAGTTAAGTAAAGTAAATGTACACTCTGCATTTCATATCCCATCATCGTATGGTGCGCATGCCAAAACATGCCAACCTTAAATAAAAATAAGTGTAATCCAGGATTATTCCACCAGGCAACATCCATGTGTTTGAAAGACAGGCTAGAGCAGGGGGACTGGGAAGTTGGATAAAAAGGTGTAAGGGAAAAACAGACTCCAAAATGGAAATACCACAACCCCAAGTGAACAGAACTTGATATTAGGCTGTTAGATTAACATGTTAAATACTAGGGAATGTTCATGGAAATGGGAGCTGAGAAGAAATGTGGTTCTTGACAAATATGATTTATCACATGATCATTTAGAACATGAAAACAGTCAATCAACAAACTGCATCCCTCACCAAAACAGCAATGAAGCTTTAAACACTTTCTCACAATCTGCTTTATATCAAAAATGCAATGGTATACATGGCCTCTCTGCTTCCTAGTTCCAGAAAGAAAAAGTAAAACATATATAAAAATGATAGCTACCTTTAAAATCACATTGCCACAAGCAATAGATTACTATTCTTCCTGGCCACCCTCCTCTAAATGAATAAAGGAAAACTGGCGAGGCAAAAACTACCATCAGGCCCCTCTGGCTGATGTGGCTCAGTGAATGGAGAGCCAGCCTGTGAACTGAAAGGCCACCAGTTCAGTTCCAGGTCAGGGCACATGGGCCTGGAGCCAGGTCCCCAGTTGGGGGCCTGAAGGAGGCAACCATTTGGTATATTGCTCCCTCTCTTTCTCCTTCTCTTCCTTTCTTTAGTCTCTAAACATAAATAAAATCTAAAAAGAAAAAAGCTGTCAAGCCTACATTTATTTCCTTTAATAGATAACAATTATAATAGTTTTCAGGAACATGATAATAGTAACTAAACACACTGATAAAGAAAGTAGACCCATGGACACGAACAGTACGTGGGATTGACTGTAGGGAGGGGGCGGATCAGGAGGCTGGGGAAGGGGAGAGCAGAGGGGGAAAAATGAGATGAACATAATATAACAACAATAAAAAAATGAAAGAATAAATACATTTTAAAAAGTAGATTAAAATGTTTTTAAAGATTTTATTTATTTGGGGAGGGGGACAGAGGGGAGCAAAAAAGGGATGGATGTAATACAACAACAATAAAATTAAAAAAAAAAAGATTTTATTTATTCATTTCTAGAGAGAGGAAGGGAGGGAGAAAGAGAGGGAGAGAAATACTGATGTGCGAGAGATACATTGATCAGTTGCCTCGTACATGCCCCCAACTGGGGACCTGGAGCATAACCCAGGCATGTACCATGACTGGGAATGGAACTGGTGACCTTTGGCTTACAGGCTGGCACTAATTCCACTGAGCCATACCAGCCAGGGCAGGTTTGTTTTAAAAGTTTAAGGCAACACTTATCTAAGCAATGTTAAGACCAGTATGGCATTGGTAAATTAGGAATTAGAAAGGAATTGAGAAATTACTGGAATTCTATTATTATTCAATATTTAGTTACTTATTTTTAAATAATTGTTAAGCATATCAATATTTCTATGTAGTAAAAGTTACTGTATTTGTGGCATTTTAGGATAGAATAGAAAGGTTAAAATAAACTAAATTGACTCAAATAATATCAAAATTTATTCTCAAATTATTGTAGGATAGAGAATATACAAAACTAAGTAAAACAGAAAGTTTATCTTAATTTGATCACTTACATACACAGAAGAAAATACTATACAGACCTGTTAATATGATAATACAAATTATACAATGAAGTTGCTACTGGTACACCTCGTTTTAGACCTTTCTGCTTGGTTCCACCATGTAAC
Source organism: Noctilio leporinus (assembly GCA_004026585.1). Lineage (NCBI taxonomy): Eukaryota > Metazoa > Chordata > Mammalia > Chiroptera > Noctilionidae > Noctilio > Noctilio leporinus. Next base: position 42,222 of record PVIW01007995.1, on the reverse strand, counting down.
AGTTTCTAAACTGTGGAAAGCTGCCATGTTACACAGTACTTGAAGAACATTTTTACCACTGACACCCATTTGAAAAGAGATGTATCATAGCATTGAGTTAACCTTCAAGGAACTTTGAATGAAAAGTTCTGCATCATTTCTACGCACACAAATTTTCTGCACTAAAATTTTATCTTTGTGAGTCATTTGTAATGAGAGGTCCCAAGGTTATTAAAGTTATAAATAGGAATTTGGTGTCTTAGCTCTGCTGGTCTCTGATATGTACTATCACAACATGATCAGTACTTTGAAAACAGACAGTGTTACCAGTGTGTCAATAAGATTCCCTGAAGAACAAGATTAGTTTTATTAACATAGTGGGAAAGATGTGTGGTCTAAGATTTTGACTGCCTCATTTGCAAAGGAAACCCATTTCTAATGATTAAACTGACTTAGAAAATAATTACATAATGGCATGTTTACTGAAGAATATCAGAAAACAGTAAATCAGAGGTTTTTTTAGGAATAGACTAGCTCAGCCCTGGCTGATGTGGCCCAGTGGACTGGTGCCGGCCTGAGAATGTAAAGGTCACTGGTTCGATTACCAGCCAGGGCACATAACAAGGTTGCAAGCCAGGTCTCCAGCCAGGTCCATAGCTGGACACAGGTGAAAGGTAACCATACATTGATGCTTCTCCTCCTTTCTTCCTCCCTCCCTGCCCTTCTCTCTAAAAATAATGAATAAAAAAAATAATGAATAATGAATAAAATAATGATTATTTTTTTATTAAAAAAAAAAAAGAATAGACTATCTCAATAACCTGATTTAAACTCTTTGCAGTATCTATTCATAATCTATAACCATTTGTGTGTACTTTCTGGAGACAGTGACAAAATCCTTTATCTCTTAGTCCTTCATTTTTTAGATGTCAACCAAGGTCAAGGGTTAATGCTGTTTTGCTTTTATAAATGATCTCTTGCAATACATTTCACTTGAAGACATTTATTTCAGTTGATTTTCAGCCAATTCACTTTTATCTTATTTCGGAGCCATCCTAATGGGCATCAGGACTCTGCACACTAATGGTAGATTCCAGTATTTTAGATCTTATCTTTCAATTTTTCTATCACTATGTATCAGTAGAATACGTGAACTGATGAGACTTTTTTTTTTTTTTAAATTTTATTGTTGTTGTATTACATTCATCCCCTTTTTGCTCCCCTCTGTCCCCCCCTCCCCCCCCGATGAGACTTTTTGATATTCTTTCTGGTAGTGAATGGGCATCTCCACAATTATATTCTAATATCATAAGCATTCCAGTATGATGCACTTTTATCCAGATACTAAACTTATCTCAAGGGTACTTTCCTTTGTGATTACCCACAATTAGCAGCTTTCCCCCCACCACCAAAAGTTATACTGAAAAATTGTATACCACTTTCTGTGGTAAATGAATAAAAGGTGGCTTATGTAAAAATGGATAGGTTTGGAAAGGTGTGGGCCTTGTTTCTACTAATACCTAATGTTATGTGTCATTATGATTATGATCTACAAGTATAAACATTATCGGGGAAAGAAAACTTCGAATAAATGGGCAGACACCAGTATGCTTTGCCTATCAAAGTGTGAAATGCTATTCAGGATCTTTAGTGAAATTTTCACCTTTAGAATGGAGTAACGCTTCCTTAAGCAAACTACGCCAATAATGAGTAAGGTATATTAGGTCCCTAAAAGAGTAAAACTTCCCTTCTTCTGTTGTTTCTCGATTATGTAAAATTCCCTTTTCACAACTTTTATTACTAACAAAAGACACAGATGTTAATATCCTTGAAAATCTGAAAGATGGGGGAGAAGAAGCAACAGGGTAGGGTGGTAGCTGGGACACTCAAGTAGCAAGATCAGAGCTGTATGTTTCTTTGCCTAGACCAATATATACCTTGTATTTCTCCAAGTAAGGCCCAACATGAAAACCCAGCTCTAAGCCCTGGCTGGTGGCACAGTGGATAAGGCACCAGCCTGCGAACCCAAAGGTCGCTGGTTCGATTCCCAGCCAGGGCAGCATAACCAGGTTGCAAGCCAGGTCTCCAGCCAGATCTGTAGCAGGAGGCAGGTGAAAGGCAACCATACGTTAATGTCTCTCTCCCTCTCTGCCTCTCTCCCTTCCCCTTCTCTCTAAAAATAAATAAAATATTTAAAAAAGGAAAAGAAAACCCATCTCTGCCTCCATATTTGATACTGTCTCCATTAACTTTTTATAGACTTAGATGGCTAGCCAACCTCCCTCCTTGTGTTTTGGATAAGGGCTGATACTAATACTCCAGGACTTGGTACCATTTTTGCAGTGGAAGACTTATTTTATCCTCAATCCATTGGAATAAAAAATGGGAAAGATGAAATCATAGGATTGTAAGGCTCAAAACTGTGCTCTAGCATTCCTTAGCTTTCTTACTTTCCAGCAAAATACTAGCACATAGTCAGAAACAACTAATATTCTAAAGAACATTAGGACTAGAATAAAATAGTCCAAAGTTAAACCAAATAGGAGGAAGTGGTTAAAGGGCCTAAGTGAAGCCTAGGTGACCAAATCTTTACCTAAACTGTACTGAGAAGATGATCACATGCAAAGGCAACTTTTGTGGGAGTAGAATGCCCAGTAAGCACTTGAGAATCTGTGTGCACTCAGCAAGATACGGAATTAGTGTCACTAATCAGATGTGTTACTATTTTTTCCAAATCGCAGAGGAACAAGTAAATCTGCAGCACCCTTTTCAAATGCGAGAGGATATCCATTGTTAGAGCTAGTTCAGAAAGTTGTGAGGTAACATTTTTGCTTGGTATATTTATTAGTCTCTATTCAGTCTTCATTTTTCTCTTACTTTGTATTTTTAAGCATTGCACCAATGCAATCCCTCAATCTCCTTGAACTTAAAAGAGGCCTGTCATTATGTTGGTTGACTTCAGCAGAACAAGACAATTTTAAAAATACTTGCCATATAAGGAGAGGGAGCATTATCATCTGAAACACTGTAGAATGACACTTCAACTGGAAGAATCAAATGTGTGGGGCAGAAAACACCACTTGCCCCCACCTCAGCAGTAAAGCCATCAACAATGCCCAGAGGATCTAAACGATAGTTCAAGACAGATTCCTGGAAGATAAAATAATTTAAGTTATAAATTTAAAAAGTTAATTCATTCATTTGTTTCCTATTTAAATTCACTATTAGACTTGTTTAATATATATTGTTCTTTTCTCTGTAAATAAAATATACTCGACCAGAATAAGTATAATATCAGAAATCTTACAGAGCCTATACATGGTGCTTGCTATAGAGAAGCACTTGAAAACTTGTTACTAGGTCATATACTGAAGTTCCATCACAAGAGAAAGCCAAGCACTTATAACTTTGACCAAGAAATAAATGTGTCTTAGAAAAATTTATGAGTACAGACATACAAGCAGTAGAGAAGATGCTTATCCAGCTTTCCCAAGTTCAGTGTTGAGATAACCATTTTAACCATTTCGTGTTTATCTTTCCAGGTACGAAAATCATTTCAAATTTTTCACAAGCTCTCTTTCATATGCATATATCAACTCATATATGCATACACATATGATAAAATATGAATAGCATTTTTTGTTCAGTAATTCTTTGGAAAGAAACTCTGCATGTCCTTATGAGTCTAATAATCTGTGTGCTCTAAATCTGAAATAGTGACTCAATCATTCTAAAATACTGTGGTGAAAAAGATAAGACTAAATGATCCATGTTACAGCCACCTTCTCTATACTCTACTCAGACTCTCTCCTTGGAACAAATGTAACATCTTCTAAGTAGTCTTTCCATCTCTAGTATATCCTCTGTATTAATGCCAAAGTTGTCTTAAAAAAAAAAAAAAATGTTATCTATCACTCACCAGGTTAAAACTTGTGTTTCTGATATCTATGGGACAAAGTGAAATCTTTACAGCATGGCATGTAAGCCCCAGTACCTTTCTTGCCTCATCCCTCCCTACCTGCAGACTTGTGCTCCACTTCTGGTTAATACTTTCCAACATCTCTATGCTCTTTTACTTCTGCACATGTGCCTTTGTACATGTAGCTCCCTCTGTCTAGAATCCCTTGCTACTCCCCATTCTAATGTACTGGCAAATTCCTACCCATCTTGTGTAACCAACCTGAAGTGACAGTTACTCAGTAAAGCTTTCCCTAATCCCTTAACAGAGGGGTTGGATATATGAGGGAACATCTATGATAGTGCTACTTATTTGGGTTTTTAAATGATTTATATATCCATCTTTTATCAGTAGATTAAAAACTTCTCTAAGGAGAGAATTTTATCATTTAGCTCTGTCTTCCTAGCATAAAGCAGAAGACATAAGAGGTACTCAATAAATGTTTCTTTAAGAAAAATGTTTTATAGCCCTGACTGGTGTGGCTCAGTTTGTTGGGCATCGTCCTGCAAAGTGAAAGTTCGCTGGCTCAGTTTCCAGTCAGGATTTGTGCCTGGGTTGTGGGTTTGGTCCCAGTGGGGGTCGTATGAGAAGCAACCAACCAATCTCTTCTCACATTGTTGTTCTCTCCCTACTTTTCTCCCTCCATTCCCATCTCTCTACATATAAGTAGAACCTTAAAAACAGATATTTTATAGGTGTATAAAACAGGATGAGCACATTGAAAAAAAGCTCATGAAAAGGCCAATGACCTAAGTAGTTTCTGTTTTCATTCAGAGTTTTGTGACTTTGCATTATACTAGCATGTATTCTAGAACCTATTCAGTGTAACAAAACAATAAAAAAGGATAAATGGAATACAGGTAACAAAGAAATAAAATTATCTCTATTTGTAGATGATATGAGCATATTTCTAAAATAATCTCCAAGAATCTTAAAAAAATCAGTAAAATAAGCAAATTGAGTAATATCCTAAGATGATTATATATGCATATGTACATTCACATCCATACACATATATGTATATAGATGAACATATATAATCACTTATTTTAATATACAACAATGAACTATTAGTAATTAAAAACTTAAAGTATAATTTACAGTAGCAGCAGAAAAGATGAAATATTTACATATAAATCTACAAAAATATGTCTAAGATCTACATGCTAAGAAGTGCAAAATACTGATGAAAGAAATTAAAAAAAGAGCTAAATATAAAGGGGGGACCCAAAAAACCCCATAACTTATTTATAAAAAATTGTGCATTAAATTAAAGAGGACCTATGAATTGGACAGTCTCAGAACTTCTCTGTGTTTTTCTCCTTAAGTTACATGAAAATGTATACATATCTACACATAATTATGTGAAAAGAGTGGTGTACTGTTCTTCTAACCATCTTACCTTTCTTAAGGTTTTTACATTTTTTACATGTCAAACTTCTCTTTTTACCTGTCACAAATGTTTTTGTAACACAAAGGTTGCAGGGGACCTGCCCCTCACAATGGCCTTATATCACTTTAAATTGATAACAAAACTAGAGAGCAACATCTTTGAGCTGCTACCTTGACAGTGAAGGAAAAAGAGTTCAATTTATCATAATGCACATACATATATGTATGTATGTATGTGTGTGTGTATATATATACATATATAAGCTTTTTTTCAAAGTTTTAGTGGCAACTATGTGTATTTGCAGCCTTTTGCTTTAGCTTTGCATGACAATGCCCACCCAACTGAGCCACACAGGTTAGGACAGAATCATTTGATTTTTAAAATTCAACCTCCTTAATCATGAAAGGGCTCCTGTCAGCACACCATCATCCTTCCTGGGTATTGGAGCCAATTTTATCAGGCAATAGAGTCAAACCTCTCTTGTAGCTAGAATAACAGATACCTTGATCCAACCTGATTTCATCTACGTCCTCTATTGCCTCCACAAGCTAACCAATTCTAATGTCACTGCTAATAACTTTCCCAACTTCACTTTTCATGAATAGAGAAGAAAATGGAAAAAGAAAAAAGAAAAGAAAGAAGGTGATTTCCAGGCTTTGGAAAATACAACCCATTATTTATTTCCCTTTCATGAATAAGTGACATAAATGATACCCTGGATCTAGCTTAAGAAACTTCAACTCTTAAAATAGTTTCAAAATGAAACATACCTCAAAATTTCCTAGGAGACTAAGACTTGTTATAGGTGGAGCACTGGAACTCAGAAATGGTTTTTCATGAATTTCTGGATCATCCTCAATGTTTAAACATGCCTGAGGACTGAAAAAAAACCATAAAATCAACAAATGGACATATTAACTACAATGTTTTCTAATTTACATTTGCACTAATTCAAGTAATCCAATTAACTTACTTCAACTATCGTAATAAAAATTAATCTATCAAGGTACTAGCATGGAAGAACCATGGACATGGACAACAGGTGGGATTGACTTTGGGGGGAATGGGTGGGTGGGGAAGGGGACAGAGGGGAGTAAAAACGGAATGGATGTAATACAACAATAAAAATAAATTTTAAAAAATTAATCTAAACCATTTAAAGATTTATTTAGACTCCTGTATCAGTCTTAGTTTTCAGTTAAAAATGAGAATACAAAGCAAAAGTTATGTGGCTAAAGAACAACAGTATTATATGTTAACACGGAACAAATGCCGAGACTTTTTTGCAAAGGAGTATAGGAGGTGAATGACCAGAAATATACAAAACCACCTAAACGTTAAAACCAATATTGAGTTTATTATGATGACCATATGCAATATTAATTTCTTCCTAACTCGTCCTTAATAGCTGTGTGTGTGAATAACACTGAAAATGAAAACCATTTGGAAAATAAAATTCCTGTCAAATTTTTATATTTAGAGCCAACATTATTTATTGCAAAAGGTCAGAACTTAATGTAATACTATTTCGTATACACAAATACATTTTAAGATAAGTACCTTCTAGATGATAAGCTTTTCAGATGCAGTAATGAAGAATCCAGATCAAAGCAACCTGATTGTGTCTTTCTTTGAGGAACCTAAGATCAAAATAATCATTTGTAAAATTTATAAAAACTAATTTTCTTGAATTGATGGAATACTTTTCAAGTGATAGATAATTGTATCTTAAAGTCAAGCTCTTTATTACATATTATTTTTATGTTTTTACTTTATTAACTAGTATGGGAAAAAACATGATTAATAAAAGAACTTTTACTAGGTTTTGATTTAAGAAGCACAACCAGTTTTTCCTAAACCCAAATCCTATATGGAATTCCAATATGTAAGACATTTTTACCTTGTGTACTTTGTATATTTTGGGAGCAGAAATAAAAGATTTACAGCTTTAAAATAAAAAAGGAAAAACAATTAAATGGCATGGGAGCTTGGGGTCTGACCAGCTGTGTCACTCCTTGGCCCACCCCCACACTACACCACACATTCCCAAGACCCCTGGGACTTCACACCCAGTAGATCTGGAAAATACTGCATTCTGGAGTTTGAAGTATCAAATTACAATTAGGACAAACCACCGTCTATCTCAAAATAGCCTAACAATGAAAGACCCAAGTGTAAATTAAAGGTAAAACCACACGCAACATGCAAATTAGACAGATGTTTCTAGAATTAGTATTAAGTATACAGAAATATCTGAGTGATTAGCATAGTGATGACTAAGAAAAAACAGATGCTACTGAAAATCTAAAAACCTCACTATTTTTGAGAATTGTGTAAGTACACCATGCTATTATTTGTAGTCAGTATGTAATATGAAATTTTCCATCTAAACTCTTATTTTTCAATTCTGAAAGGTCTCTACCTTCATTTCTTCTAGTACTACATCTTCCTTATTGCAACTAGTTCTCCTTTTGGCATTTCTATTAGATTTATATTGAGTATCACATTTTGCCTTCCACAGCTCATTTTATCATCTTGCTCTCTTTCTGTACATTATTCTAAATGCTTTCTTAATATCTGTCTAATCTATTCACTAGATCTCTACTCAGCTAATCTATATGTGTATACACACCTTGTACATATACTTCAATTATAGTATTTTTCTATAATTTAGAATCCTTATGTAGTTTTTTTTTAAACCCACATGTTCTTTTAACTTAATTTCCTGTGTTTACCTTCATTTATATCGTGGAACATTTTAAACAGAATTGTTTTTTACTCTCTTTCAGGTGTTCTCTTATAAAAGAATTCCTAAATGTGAATTCTCCCACTTGCCCTGACTGATTCTTTCAAGTGCTTTGCAATGTTTTTCCTCAGCAAGAGTTATTTTCCATGAAAATAAATCTTAGTTGTCATGGGTTATAGATGTGGGATAGTTTTATGTTTCTTCTGCTGGGACTCAATGGATTTCACAGGTTTCAATTTAGTTTATGGCTATGTCCTAGCTAGATGTTTCTGAACCTCACAGAGAGCACAAATTCAGAGTTCTTATCATGAGTGGCTTCGGTTTAAGTCAAAAATCTTTTGGGGGTTCTTTTCCCATCCACTATGCACCTCTCCTGTTGCACACACCCTTGAGTAAATAGGTGAGTTTCTTTCCTCCTGTCCCATTTCTATAAGGGTAGTTTACCCATTTCTAGTGTTATGAAGAGTTTGGTTTTTAGGCCTAGCTATGACTGGGGCAGTCTTACAGCCTTGACTCCTATCCCAGCAGGGGCACTAAACCCTAGCAACTGTCTTAAACTCAGATATTCCAGTGGGCTATAATTTGCCCAAATTAGGATTCAAAGGTTTACCTTTCTTGCTCTCATACTATATTATGTATTTGTAAGTTACATTATGTTTTAGCCAGGATTTCTATACTTGGGAAAAAGAAGATCTTCCCGTGTGAATTCAGTCCACCATAATGAGTAGAAGTCTATAATGATTTTTTACATCAGAATGATGCTGGTAAATGATTTGAAAACATTTTAGATATCTTCAACTTCTACAACATGGGATAAGAGAAAACTACTTACAGGACTTGAAAGAAGAGGCAACCCAGTCCGAGGATGAAAGGCTCTGGTTGAGGTTCCATCCAAGGAATGAAAATTATGTTTCCGCCAGACATTTGAATGCTTCAGTGGTACAGACCTCTGTTAGGAAAAAATTAGATTTTAATGGTAATATTTTTTAATCTTAGACTTACTTTTTTTTAATTGTACTTTTTCCTTTACCATTTATCCCCCTTATACCCTATGTACCTCCACCAATCCCCTTAGACTTTTTTCTAATATGTACAGAGGTATTACATCCTTGGTGATTAAGCTAATGATTTATATATCTATATCTCTAAACATCTCACTCACCACCTATATACAGAAAACACTAAGTTTTTTCCTAAGATGCTGAATAAATTCAAATACGCTAAAGAAAGTATGCTCAAATATCTTATCAACATAAGTTCACTTACTCAAATTCTAGTATTTAGTAAGCTAATTGTTGATTCTTTTCATTTGTGAAAACTACTAACAGGTAGAAAAAATAGCATAATATTCTAAAATATAAAACTATGTCACCATCAAGACTCATTCTTGATGAGAGGGTATAATTTGGTGGGGAATGATACAGCAATATAATAAACATGAATTTAAAAATATATTCAATGAAGTCATAGTGCTGTATTTTTAAAGTGATACAAGAAATAGGCCAATTTTTAAGACTGTAGACATGTTTACACTCCAAGATCAGAAATTCAAAAACAACACATGAAGAAAAATCAGGAAAGACTAATTTGATCCTTGCTCTACTATTTACTAGCTTTGTCACATTGGGGGAGTTACTTTACCTCTCTGGGCCTAGGGCCCTCTTTTATAAACTGGAATTTATAATGGAACATAACACCTCATAGTGAGTGGAAGGATTAAGTAAGTCAACATGGGTAAAACATCCAGAAGAGTGCCTGGGAACATAGTAAATGCTGTATGATTAAATTTTTAACAAGTGCATGAATATAATGAATCTTAGTGGCTTGAAAAATACCAATGTAAGCCTCCCTATCAGGTTCCAGAAAGGATCATGAAAACTAATATTCCTAAGGGCAGGGTAGGTTATTGTGACAATTATAGTTTTAAGAAATCAGAAACTACGATTTGATTAAACCCATATGTTAGAGAGATAAGAGCACCTGTTAGAAACATGCTCAGCAAAACAAGTTTAAGTAATAAAAAAGATAAACTAAGGTCATTCAGGTTTGATTCAAGTTTTCCATATAATGGAGATATAAGTTTGTGAAATTACTTGAGCTTTTGGTCAAGATGGTGGCATAAACATGGCTCACCTTCTCACACAACCTTATCAAAATTACCAATTAAATTATAGAACCACCATCATTCAGAGCCATAAGAAATTGAGTTGAATGGAAGTCCAACAACTACAGAATTAAAGAAACCACATTCATCCAGACTAATAGAAGGGGTGCATATGCAGAATAGGCTGGTCCCACATCCATGCCTGATGGATAAAAACTGGGAGGGATATAGTGGAAGCATGGAATTCCAGCCCCACACCAGGCCCCCCAGCTCAAGGTTATAGTAACTGGAAGATATGTCCCCATAAATTTTGGCTGCAAAAACCAGTGACGATTGAGTTGGTGAAGGAAACTTCTGGAGTCCCAAGCAGTTCCTCTTAAATAACCCACACATGGACTCACCTACTCAGACTCACTCCCTCTGAGCTCCAGCACCAGGTAGCAGGTTGAAAGACACCAGTGGTTTACAGGCAGGAAGTGAACTATCTGACATCAAGATGAGAGCTAAGGGAGAGCTTTTTCCCAGACAGAAAGGAGGGCAGAGGCCTTTGTCCCTTTTTTGAATGCCTCCCCCACACCACCATAACAGAACTAGCATTCTGGTGCCATATCTGAGACTCTACCAACCTGGCTAACACTGTTTGCCTCACCCTGGAGATCCCCTGAGAGTCTCCTTCAGTTCAACTCAATACAGGTCCCACTCAAACTGTTAACAGAGACTTCTCCATTTGAATGGCTGGTTTTGGCTCATGTTTCACAACTTCCTAAATCCTCTCAAACAAGCACCAGCTGCCCTCAGTGAGCCCCTCGCCCCTGTACCTCTAGCAAAGAGGCCCCACACTCAGCACCAGCAGCAGCCAGCTTTGATCCACAGTTTGGCAGCCTGGCTTCGCCTGGGAGTCTCCAAGGCCAGCACAAGTAGCAGCCATCTCAGATTGCTCTGTAGCAATCTAGAAAAGGTAGCCCCAGGCAAACACAGGTGGGGCTGACTTGCCTAGCACCACCTGGGAAACTCCAGCATCGGTGGACCCAGTGGACAGCTACAGACCACATCAGACCACCACCATCCTACCCCAGCAAAAAATTTCCTACATGGAGGGGTGGAGGCAGGGAGTAAGGGGTCATAGTCAGTCCTTGAAGCTGACTGGCCTGGGTTATTCCTCCCATTGATCTACCAACAGCAATCAAGGCTCAACTACAAGAGGAAGGTGTACTCAACTCAAATGAAGGGTGCACCTTGAGTGTCCAGCTTGGGTAATAAGGAAAGCTGTGCCTCTGGAGCCTTATAGGACACCTACTACATTAGATCATGCTACCAAGACAGTGTCATAGCAACTCTACCTAATACATAGAAACAAACTCAGGGAGGCTGACAAAATGAGGAGACAAAGAAACATGGCCCAAATGAAAGAACAGATCAAAATTCCTGAAAAAGAACTAAACAAAATGAAGATAAGCAATCTATCAGATTTAGAGTTCAAAAGACTAGTTATAAGGATGCTCAGGGAACTTAGTGAGGACCTCAATAGCATTAAAAAATCTAGTCAGAAATAAAGGATTCAGGCCCTGGCTGGTGGCACAGTGGGTCGGTGAGGGCCTATAAACCCAAAGGTCACTGGTTCAATTCCCAGCCAGGGCACATAACCAGGTTGCAAGCCAGGTCTCCAGCCAGCTCTGTAGCTGGAGGCAGGTGAAACGTAACCATACACTGATGTCTCTCTCCCTCTCTCCCTTCCCCTCTCTCTAAAAATAATAAAATCTTTAAAAAAAAGAGAGAGAGAAATAAAGGATTCACTAATTGAAATAAAAAAACTAATTGAGGCAAACAACTGTAGAGTGAAACTGAGAAATCAATGTTGGGACATAAGGAAGCAAAAAACAACCAATCAAGCCCTGGCTGGTAGCACAGTGGATAAAGCACCGGCCTGCGAACCCAAAGGTCGCAGGTTCGATTCCCCAGCCAGGGCACATAACCAGGTTACAAACCAGGTCTCCAAGAAGAAAAAAGAAAAGAAAAAGAGTATCGGTCCTGGCTGGTGGCACAGTGGACAAGGCGCTGGCCTGTGAATCTAAAGGTTGCTGGTTCAATTCCCCAGCCAGGTCTCCAGCTAGATCTCTGTGGCTGGAGGCTAGTGAAAGGCAACCATACATTGATCTCTCTCCCCTTCTGCCTCTCCCCCTACCCCTCATTCTAAAAGTAATAAATAAAGTCTCTAAAAAAAAAAGTATAGTGTAAGCAGCTTCTGGGACAACTTTAAGCATTCTAACATTTGCACCATAGGAGTGCCAGAAGTAGAAGGGAAAGAACAAGAAATTGCAAATCTATTTTAAAAAATAATAAAAGAAAAATTCCCTAATTTGGTGAAGGCAATAGACATGCAAGTCCAGGAATCACAGTCTCAGACAAATTGGATACAAAGAGGCCCACTCCAAGACACATCATAATTAAAATACCAAAGATTAAAGATAAAGAGAATCTTAAAAGCAGCAAGAGAAAAGAAGTTAGTTACCTACAGGGGAGTTCTCATAAGGCTGTCAGCTGATTTCCCAAAAGAAACTTTGCAGGCTAGGAGGAAGTGGCAATATTCAAAGTCATGAAAAGCAGGGACCAATAGCCAAGATTGCTCTACCTACCAAAGATATTATTTAGAATCAAAGGGCCGATAAAGTTTCCAAGAAAAAAACTATAGGAGTTCATCATTACCCAACTATTATTATATGAAATGTTTTAAGGGACTTATTTAAGGAAAAGATCAAAACTATGAATAAGAAAATGGCAGTAAATATATATCAATGATTGAATCTAAAAAGCAAACTAAGCAAACAAGAACAACAGACATAGAGTCATGGATATGGGGGATTTCGTTGACTGCCAGATGGGAGAGGGAGTGGGGCAATGGGTGAACAGGTAAGAAAATTAACAATGGTGTGAGGACTGTCTGAGGGAGAAAGGGGTGTTGTGTGGAGGGAGGTAAATGTAGAAAAATTAGAATAACTGTAATAATATAATAAAATATAATTTAAAAAATTAAAATTAAGGAGTCTGAGGTTTCTGGAAGTTATATGATTTATTCAGTGTCTCTCAAGGACCAAATTGTGAAGTCAGGACTCCAACCCAGGTATCGAACAGCCTAGTGATTTCACTATACATAATCTTAAAAATCCTTAGCTGAGCATTGGCATAACACAATGGGTATACTGCCAGGACAACTAATAAATAATCCATTAAGTTAAAATATATTTTATTTTTGACTCCAATTTACTGTCCAACACTTGTTCATGAACTTGAAATAAAATGGCAACAAGAAGAATTTACCTACCATTTTACTCTTGAGTGGGTTATTTGCAAGGATATTAGTACTAGTTCAATAGCAGCTTTATTATGTCAGACTGTATGTTCTATAGAAATGGTCACCTGGGGTCTTTTTAACTAGACCTCCTATAAACAAACTTCAAACCATAACAGATGTCTAAGAATTATATTTGAAAGGTTAGATATTACCTACCAACACCTCTGTATTTTTCAGTCGCTCACATGTAGACAAACAGTTTTTTAAATTCTTTCTCTGAGAACAGTTTTGAAATTTTTCATCAACTGGATCTTCTTTCTTCTCCTGTTCATTTTTCATTTTGTCTGGCTTTTTGCATTTGAAGCCTTCCTTATCTTTATTGAGATAATTTTCTATACTATTAAGTTGCATATTTTGGTCACCTGTTGCAGGCCTTTTTGAGTCTTTATTTAAGCACTTATTCTCATGTTTATTCAAATATCCAGACATTTCCAATGTAGTAATTTTTGTTTTTGAGTCATTTGTCTTAGAATTATCAAATTGGTTATTGCTTAAAAACTGTGGATTACAATTTTTGTTTTTTATTGTTTTTTCCTTATACTTATTTGTGCAAATCTGTTTGTCAATATTGTTACAATTTGAATGCTGTTTATCATTTCCATTGCTAATTTCTTGCTCCTTCAAATGACACTCAGAAAGCGTATTTTCCAATCTGATTGTCAAATCTAAACTATTTTCTTTGCAATGAGATATGGTTGAGGGAGCCAATAAACTAGTGGCTCTGCTCTGTATCCCTTGAAATGTACTTTGGATGACTTCATTAGGATTGTCTTGATATAGACTTCTTATTTGAGGTTGCAAAGAGGACTTGACCTTACTATTGCATTTAAAAGGACTAAAAGATTTAGTAGGTATTAAGTTTTCCCCTTCATTGCAGTCTTCTAACAAGGAAAATTTTGTATTAGAAATGGAAACAGAAGCATCAACCTTGTTTTTCTTCAAGAAATTTTTGTCTTCATATGAACTCCTAAACCCTTTAGAAGGAACCAATGTAGAGTCATGCATGTTGAATGATGGGGAGGGCATATGCGATGCTGTTGGGTCAATATGCTCCAAGTGCTGAGCAATTCTTGCAATAACATCTTGCCGTTCCTGGAGTAATGAGCCTATTAAAGGGTTAGTTTCGCCAACAGACCGATGAGAATAAAGACCATTAGAAATGCAAGGTTCACTTCGGGGAACTTCTGGTTTTACTCTGATTTTCCCCTCATTGGTATCCTCTGAGGAGGTAAGCTCTGTACTACCAAATGAAATAGAGCAAGTTTCTTTACATTTTCTCACATTTTCATTTTCTTGTGAAACCCGGAAAAGTTTTGAGTTCAGTGAACTGGAGTCTTGAGTATTAAATGCATGTCCAGAAACGTGCGAACTGCTTGGATCACAATGAATCAAATGCTGAGCAATTCTTGCAATAACTTCTTGTCGATCCTGAATTAAAGAGTCTATTAAAGGATTAGTCTCACCAACTGACTGCCAGGAACTCTGATGACTACAGACACTGGAATCAATCATTGAAAATGATTTTAAAGTTCTCACTGACGTTTCATTTGACTTTTTATCCCCTATACCACTGAAGCGCAGAACACTGGCCTGACAAGTTCCATAATCAGACTGTCTGCCACTGCCTGGATGGGGTTTGCCATTTTTGACAGCTGCAGTATATTCTGGAGGAGTGCCACTTTTTACATGCAATATACTTTCGGGTGCCATGGTCCACGTTTGTTTGCTACACAGGCGCTGTAAATTGCTTGTACTACACTGTTCTGCTTCATTAGAACTGCAGTGCTGATGGGCCTTAAGTTCATGTTCTTGAATTCTTTTCTCATAAAAACTAATATTACTGTGAATACTACACGTCAGAACTGGGTAATTAGATTGTCTGGGCAAGGACTGAACGCTGACTTTCAAGGCCACATTGTGAGAAACGTTGGGAACAGGAAACACATGTTCAATTGGAGTCTGTGAAAAATTCCACTGCATGTCTACATCAGCAGCACTGATTCTAGAGTTACAGAGAAAAATATGGAATTAATGACTTATAAAATATGTAGCATTGTTATTTTTAAAAATTTTAAAGTCATATACTTATTTTTATTTGTATTAATTACTATCGAGGTTTTACTTTAAGCTACTTTGCCATGCAAGTTATTCTGATAAAACCAACATAAGAAGTATAGCAGATCATGATTTTTTAAAGAACACCATGTAAGCATTAAAGCTCAAGAATATTATAACTTAAAAGTATTTGTCAAAACAGGAAAAAAGGACTTTGTATTTACAACTACATAAATGAATTCAGTGAATTCTACTGTGGATGGTGACTAAGAGATACTCTATCTCATGGCCACCTGACTAATTAGACAATTAGACAGTTGCTCAGCAGTTTGATAACTATAAACATAGTTATCAAAATGCCAAAGTTTAAGTCTACCATTTGCAAATTCACAGGCCCAAAAAGTTTTTCTACTTTATAATGGCAGCACTAAGTCCATTGTTTATTCTATAAAGTAAACATACAAGTTCTCCCAAAACTATTCTATCCCAAGTTTAATTCAAGAAACAAAATTCATACTTACATCTACATTTTTCTAATTTGTTTTGAGAAAAATGTCAGTAAATTTATCTACTTATATTTAGAAATGAAGGAAACAAAATACTTAACAGGTAAAATATCATTCAGGGGCTAACCAATATAGGTGAATATAGTCTTTTTTGTGCCTACACATACCTGTATAGAATATTTCGTGGAATAGCACCATGAGAAACGCTCAGCCAAGCACTTAATTGAGAAAAAAACACAAATGAGCGGACAGCCAATAGAAGAGTCTTCTCTTCAATAAATCGATCGCCATTCCTTAGTTTAAAAGAAAAAAAGAATCATTTAAATACCAGCAAGTACAGAATGACTGAATTTTAGAAAGATAGAAGCTGAAATGAATGTATCACTCAGGATGCCAACTGTCACTTGAAATCTTATCAGTACTAAATGTCTAGATTTTACTATATAAGTAACAGGAATCTAAGATAAAATATATTATTAAAATAATTTACAGAAGGTTGTGGGAAACCTGATTTAGCAAGGGCAACTTCAAACTCAGTTGTACAACTTACTGTCGAGGAACTGGCTCCAATATCCATCTTTCTAATAGTAATGCGTCCTGCTTAATTGCAGGATCGTGAAGATCGATTCCATCTGTGGTGGGCCCATCATCACTGTAGCAGCAGTCTGGAAGTAGCATCACTTCTACCATGATCGGAAGGTTCTTCTTCCACAGCAGCGCGACCTCAGACCTGGTTCGTCTGGCTTGGCGACACTTAGAGAAAATGAACATTGGCAAAACATGTCAATAACCTCCACAATTTTGTGTTTTAATTTGAAAATTATAACAGTAAAGTACACATCTGTATGAGAAATGAGTTATCAGCTATAGAACTTGCTTAAGACTTCTCCATTTACAAGTAGTTTTCCTGATTAAACAATGAATTCACCATAGTACAATAGTGAGCTCTTAAGTGCGAGAATTAGTGTTGAACAATGCAAACTTTCTTGGGCGGCAAGGGGAGGGAGGGCAGGGCAGCATATCTTTGTTCTATCTTGCGGTGGCCCAGCCTTGCCTAGTTTGTTAATGATATTATCACGAGAGAGGACATTCATTCTAAGTGAAGACCAAAATATTAAAGTAAAACCTCATTTTCATTAAATGCTCAATATATATATATAAGGTTTTTAAAGTTTAAAATTTTGGGCTATATTTAAGAAACTAACTGGGGAAAACATCCTTGCAGCAAATTATATAGTACTTACCAAAATAAATATTTTTAACTATATTTTATACAGAAACATTAAGATGATAGCAAAAAATGAACCTCAAAAGAAACATAGAGGGAAATTAGTTAATGCAGGGAAAATCATTATTAACATCAATCTGTTAAACAAAATGGCCCTCGCTGGTGTGGCTCAGTGGATTGAGTGCTGACCTAAGAACCAAGTCTGGTTCGATTCCAAGTCAGGTCACATGTCTGAATTTCAGGCCAGGTCCCCAGTTGGAGGTACATGAAAGGTGACCACACATTGATGTTTCTCTCCCTCTTTTTCTCCCTCCCTTCTTCTCTCTCTAAAAATAAAATAATTTAAACAAACAAACAAACAAGAAAATAAAGTCCATGAGCCCAGGCTGAAATTCTAAAAATAAAGCTGACTCACAACAGCAAATAAAATATTAAATCTGGTGTGTGACAAGGCAGGTATGAAATTCGCTACCCACCTGCCTCGTGATCAGTAAAACTGCCTACTGTGCCTTCAGGAGCGTTGCTGAAGAGCCAAGGTTGCTGGCTATCAACCAGGATTAGGATTTTTCATTTATGGTTGAGACTCATTTTGTATTTAAATGTGGGCATTATAATAGCACTGTAACAAAAGTGATGACATAATTTATATAGTTTATATAAAATATAAATAAAAAGCATTCTTACCTGGGCCAGCTTGTCATTGCATTCATGTTTGGTAGTTACTGGGTAACAGGACTGTGCTGGAGGGCAATGGAAACTTTCTGAGCGACCTTTTACAGAACATTCAGGTGTTCGTCCTTCTGTTATTAACAAGGCCAAAGAGACCAAGAACTCCTCTGCGTCATATTCAAAATATTCATCTAGAGTATCTGATATTAAAAAAAGAGAGAGAGAAAGAAGAGCTTTCACTTTAATGTACTCTTGATAAGAACTCATCTTTTATGTCTAAAATAGCCATCGCATTTCATATTTAAGTATATTCACTAACACTGAGTGAAAAGAGAATAATGAGGCAGTTAAAATATGGTAAACTCTTGAATCAAAAGGTACACAAAGTCAGGAGATGATAAATAATACAACATTCCAATTAAGACAACATTCGTAAAATTTATGGCCTAAATTTGTTTTATGTAAACTTCAGTTAAAATAAGATTTTAGCAATACATTTTTTATTCTATAAATAATTATGTTTTTAGATGTCAAGTATAACAATTTTCACCCAAAAAAGTTCATCAATAGTTGAAGGTTAAAATGGTTTATGTTATATTTTTAGTTAAGATGTTTTGTTGCTATTACTAAATACTAGAAAAGATGCAGATCCGAATGCATGTTTCTTTCCTTTTCTCCCTTCTCCCTTCCTTAACTAGTTCCTTGTTCTGGCAGTCCTAATTCTATGATGTGGCCATTCACAGCCTTTCCTATATAGTGGTAGTAGTTTCGGATGGAGAAATCCTATAATTATCCAGCAGGAGATGCAGGCCTGAACTGCAACATATGAATTGTTGTTGTTTTTAATTACTATGCAATTCCAAACAATCTGACCTGCAGATATTGTCATTTATTTATAGTAACTTTAAAATTTCTCTCAAGTGCTCTATTTTTAAAAACAGTTTGTTTTAAAATATTTTATCCTGCCTCACAGGTTGAATGTGCATAGATATGCATACACAAAATTCAATGTTGGTTGTATAATCCAATTAAGCAATACATAAAAAAAAGAAAATTCCTTGCCTGAAGATATATTTATTTATTTTAGGGAGGGAGGTAGGGAGGGACCTCACACAAAAGGAGGGGGAGGAAGACATCGATGTGAAAGAGAAACATCTATCAGTTGCCTCTCCAGCATGGCCCAACTTGGGATCAAACTCAGAACTGAGGTACATTCTGAGTCCCAACCAGGAACTGAATTCACAATGTTTGACTAAACTTTGGTTGCTTTCGTAATTATCTCCTCAGGTAGTAAACTAAAAGAACTCTGAAATCATGATCTGAGATAATTTGAATGACTTATTGAGCTTAGCCAGAGTAGTAAATACTTAAATGAAAAATTTTAAATATAGAGATGGCAGTAGTTATCTATTGGTTATCTGTGTAAATTGCATAAGCATTGCAAGGAATAGTATGAATTATATATTATTAAACATAAAATATTACCTAAGTGCATGCTACTCTGTGACGACAACCTTTAGGAATTTACCAGGAAAGTTTGTAGGTGTCTGAATTTTTACAAATGAAAGTACTAAATCACCATAGTCATTAGAAAAGTTACAGTTACTGGGTGGGGAAGGGGACAGAGGGGAGTAAAAAGGGGATGGGTGTAATACAACAACAATAAAACTAAATTTAAAAAAAAGTTATAGTTAAGAAGTTTGATAATCTCAACCTCTAAAACACCTACAGTTTACTGTAGTAAAGAATATGAATAGTAACCAGGAAGTGTGTCATGCTAAAGAAAATTCAATAGATATAACCTGATATTTTGATACATAACTTACTCTACAAACAAGTTATGGTTTTAGGGACTCTAAAAACACATTACCTTAACAAAACCAAAAAGTGTTCCAAGGCTTACCTACTATACTAGTTACACATTTTACAACAGATAAATTATTTGATGTAAAACACATACTGAAGAAAACAGAAAGTGTATTATACATTTTCACAGGCTATGAAAGACAGATCACTGGAGACTGGGAATTAACCAATAACCAAAACATGGTTCCAGAGTCCCTCTTCTTCCAAGACCTCAGTGAGGATTGTGCTTACTACACTAGTGTGTCTGGGAGCCATGACTAGATTTGTTTTTTCAGTGGCATGTTTTTTTCTGGCTCTGACATTTAGACATTTTCTTAAAGTTTCCCATTTTTCCTGTCCAACAGAAAAGGTGAACAATTTGGCCACTGGAAAAACTTTGAACAAACTGGAGTGATCCACAGATGAAACAACTAACTTGGGAAGTAAATTCTTCATTGTGGGTGTTCCAGGATAGGCTGATAAGCAGTTGCCAGGGGTGTCATTGAAGGGATTTTAAATGTTTATACTAGTTTTAAAAATTGGAATAAACGTAAATGTCCAATAATATGGGACAGGCTAAATATACTGTGGTAGTTATATCTAAAATAATTATATAAATCTACTTTGGACAAAGATAGCTACAATGTAAGTGAAAACACAATGTTTTATAAGAATGTTATGATCATGGGTTTTGTGGGATTACACAGGCCTACATGCATAGAAAGATATACACACAATAGATTATCAGTCCTATAAAGCAATCACACAAACACATAAACTAAATTTTAAATTACTATTCTCAAAGATTCAATGATTAAGGCCTATTAACAGAAAAGTAACATGTAAATAAAAGTATGACCTAATGTCATATATTTTAATTAATTAGAGTTATTATTTTGCACCACCCCTACTAGGAACGCCATTGTTTGGTTACTTATTATAAGAATCTGTGGCCTTCCTCTGTCCCCTTTAGCTTGGAGTCTGTGGAGGCCTGCAGGGAACAGGACATCTAAAACAACAAATAGGTCTAAAAGGGTGTGGTCCAAGGCCATTTTTGCTGGCTATAAGCGGGGTCTCCGGAATCAGAGGGAGCACAAAGCTCTTCTTAAAACTGGAAATGTTTACTCTCAAAATGAAACTGGATTCTATTCAGGCAAAAGATGTGCGTATGTGTGCAGAGCAAAGAACACTGACTCCTGGTGGCAAATGGAACTAAACCAAAGCAATCCAGAAAAGGTAACTTGGCTCATGGAAGGTGTGGCCTGGTTTGAGCTAAATTCTAAGCAATCTTCTTGCTATTGTGAAGGCCACTGGACACAGAATCCATGTAATGCTGAACCCCTCAAGGATTTACTTATTGAAACATAAATAAATAAAAGTGGATTTGTCCAATTGTAAAAAATAAATAGAACAACTAGGAATTTGTGAAGACATACATGGGGAACAACAGCACACTAATTCTAGTGTTAAAAATGAAAACTTAGTTTGAAACACTTCTTTTCCCCTTTCTTTTTAAAAATAAACTTTAAAAAATTAGGTAAAAGCTAGTATATCATACTAATGAGAAACATATGGATGGATCTGAGAACGTTAAGAATTAACAGAAAAGGTTATGAGCAAAGAACTGGACTCTCAGTTGACTTAATCAGTACACAAGTATCAAGACTTTATTTATTCACCAAATATTTATTATGTACCTAATGTGTGCCCATCACTTTCCTAGACACTAAGACTTTGAACTTATATTCTAGTGGTAGCAGAGAAAAACAAAAACAAATTATTAAGAAAAATATCAGAGCCCTAGCTGGTGGCACAGTGGATAAGGCACCAGCCTGTAAACCCAAAGGTCGCTGGTTCAATTCCCAGTCAGAGCACATAACCAGGATGCAAGCCAGATCTCCAGCCAGGTCCATAGCTGGAGGCAGGTGAAAGGCAACCATAACATTGATGTTTCTCTCTCTCTCTGCCTCTCTCCCTTCCCCTTTCTCTAAAAATAATAAATAAGATCTTTAACAATAAGAAAAACAAAGAAAAATATCTGATGGTGTTAAGTGCTATACCATAATTGCAAAAAGAGTGACGTGAAAGTGATTATGTGAATGCTTTATGTCAAGCATTTAGGGAAGGCTTTTCTGAGAAGATAGCATTTAAGTTGAGATTTGAACTAGAAGCTAGTCATTCAAAAATTAGGGGAGAGTATTCTGAGCAGAGGGTATAAGGTGATAATGAACAGGTAATGTCTCTGGAACTAAAAGAAGGTTGAGTGAAGCTGGAATGGCAGTGGGAGGGAGGGAAAATGGTATCAGATAGAGTTTAAAATGGTGGTCAAGGCCTAGGTTATATGAGGTTTTGAAGCTAGGACAAGGGTTTTAGATTTTAACCTAAATGCCATGGGAAGCTACTGAAGGGTTTTAACTAGAGAAATGACAAAATGACCACCTCAGCTGCTATGTTGATAATAAAATAGTAAAAAGAATTAAAGTAGGTAGGTATGCTAGTTAGGTTAGTGTAATTCCACAGGGTTGGGGACAGGGTTTTGGGAATGGTTGGCATTTGGAGAGTATTTACAGTGAACTACAGGAATATGTAGGGAACTCAAGACAGAGCCCTGGGGCACTCCAACAACAAGCAATCTGATAGATGATGAACCACTAGAAGGAGCTGTTAAGCACAGTATCTTGAAAGGCACAAGAAAAAAAAAAAATGTTTTAAAGAGGGTGTGGTGAATGGTATGAAACACTGGGGATGTTTAGTAAAATAGCCACAAAGAAGTGGACACTGGATTTGTCAATAACAAAGTCATTGGTGACCTTGACAATAGTGATCTCATCAGATGGTGATGATGGAAGATTGGACAGATGTCAGTTAGTGTCAATGACAGTGAATTGTCAATTATTCTGAAGGGTATAGATGATAAATACAAAAGCCTACTTTTCCTAGTCCTCTCTTAACACAATGGCCATTCATGGATCACAATAGCTCTTTCTATATAAAAGCAAGGTAAGTATTAAGTATGCAATACCATTACTCATACAAAACGGTCTCCAAACCCCAAAAGTTCCCTTTTAGGTTTATGGGATAGAGGCAGGAGACTCTCCCTCTTTATGACCTTGAACACAGTTACTAAATCTTAATAATGTGTCATTTTAAATTTGTCTTAGAATTAAGACACTTCCTGGCTGGTGTGGCTCAGTGGACTGAGCGCTGACCAACAAATAAAAAGGCCAGGGCACATGCTTGGGTTGTGGGTCAGGTCCCCAGTTGGGGGCACATGAGAGGCTACTGATCAGCAATGTGATTCATCAACCTATCCTTTTCACTCCCCAACTCTCTAAAAATACATAATTTTTTTTTTTTTTTTTTTAAGATTTCATCATTTTTTTAGAAAGAGGGGAAGGGAGAGAGGCAGAGAGGGAGGAAGACATCAATGTATAGTGTTTCACCTGCCTCCAGCCACAGACCCGAATGGAGACCTGGTTTGCAACCTGGTTATGTGCCCTGGCTGGGGAATCGAACCTGCGATGTATGGGTTCGCAGGCCGGTGCTTTATCCACTGTGCTACCAGCCAGGGCTTTAAATAAAAATTTTAAGCACTTCCTTTTTAACCTCAAGATTAATGACCTAGTTATTATGCACTTATTACTACTTCACACCTGATCAAAAGTCTTCTAGCTATTGAATCCCATGTAATAAATTTTAAAGCCTAATATTAGGACCAGGGATACTATGCAGGGCATTGCCAGCTTCTGATGCGAATGCTGCCTCTTGGAATTACAGAGGTAGCCCTACTTAAAATTCAGCCTTCCAAGTCTCTACTTCTCTCCCTTTATTTACTCACCTCATCTTTTACTGCTCCTACATGGTCTTTCTGTTCCAGTTAAACTGTTCTCTATACCATGGTCTACTGTTTCCCACTTGGTACCATTGCTTGTGCTTTTTAGCTATTAAACCTGCCCTTCGCTTCTTTTCACCAATCCTGAGATTTCTGAAGAGCTTTCCAGGCTCCCTATTTGTTTCCACAAAATAATTTTTTTCCTAACTCATTACCACAGTGATCTTTCCCTTACTTTGTACTCTTCCCTTAACTTACATAAGCTATCTAGCCTACGAACAGTTGGTTACTTCTTGGTACTGGCACATAATCTTAACATTATGAATTTCACCTCCATATGGGTAAGTTTCACTTTGTTCCATGGAGGATAGAGTGTGCTGCTAACTTCTCCCAAACTTGGGGCACTGATCACAAATGTGAACATAAAAAAGGGAAGAACAATAGATCAGTACAAATCAACCATAACACTTCAGGTAAAACTTGCATACTAACCAGCTCCCATTTATTTCTTTATAATGTTGATTTTTTAAAAGATTTTATTTCTTTATTTTTAGAGAGATAGAAAGGGAGGGAGAAAGAGAGGAAGGGAAACATCAATGTATGACTGCCTTTCACCTACCTCCAGCTACAGACCTGGCTGGAGACCCGGCTTAAGTAACCTGGTTATGTGCCCTGACTGGGAATCGAACCAGTGACCTTTGGGTTCGCAGGCCAGCACCATTCCACTGATCTAACAGCCAGGGCCTCTTTATAACATTCTTAACATTTCATGGAGGCATATGGGTTTAATTCTACATACACTGAAACATTTTTGGTTTATAATCTTTATGTTCCGGTCTCAAAGATATGTCTTGTGTGTTTCTGTTGTGACTGAGAAAAGAAGCTTAGAAATTATGTAGCCTAATCTACCTTAATTTTAGATGAAGAAAATGAGACCAAAAAAAGACATCAGTTTTCTTGTTCAAAGCTGTATATTGCAAACTAGAAACCAGTTTTTCCACTTCTAGTGTAACTTCATTTATACAAGGTCTATCTCTGAAGGTATTGAGCCAATGTCAACATAATTAAAAGTTTGTGTGACTGATACTTTTGGGATAAACCTCATATATCATGAAAAGTCTTTAAGCAAAGAATAGAAGCCAAAGCTGACTGTAGTGACAAGCATAAAATATAGAGGCTGTTGCAGTAAACGAAAGAGCAATTTTACAGTGCACTATTACCTTATAAATGTTAGTCACACATAAATATTTTCATGTACAGAATAGTACATTCAAATCAAAAAATTATATATACTTTAACAACAGAACAAACTCAATTTTTAAAAGTCCTCAAGATGTTTATAAAAAAGGCAAGTGACTTATTACAGACTGCCCTTTCTTCCTTCCTTCCTTCTTTTCTTTCTTAGCAAGTGGGGAGAGAGAGAGAGGGAGATACAGAAACATCGATTTGTTGTCCCACTTATTTATGCATTCACTGGCTGCTTCTTGTATGTGCCCTGACCAGGGATTGAACTTGCAACCTTAAGTGTGCTGGGACAACACTCAAACCAACTCAGCTACCTGGCCAGAGATCAGACTGCCTTTTAAAAGCAACTTTCTGGACATGAATATGGTTTGTTTGGATTCAACCAGCTATTTCTACTGTATATTTACATTAAACAGTAACCACCAAAATTAAAATTCTGATATAAATCATGGCACAATTCGGAGATGTCACCTGAAAAACTAAGTCACATGCATGTTTTTATAATAATCTAGCTCTTGAAAACTGGCTCTAAATTGTTATTGTCACATAATCCAAATATTCAATTTAAACGAAGATGATCACCATCACTTTGAGTTGTGAAGTGCTTTAGCAAGTCCTTCCTCATTTTAATTTTCATGGTGTACCATTGAGTAACAGCTAAGAGCATGAACTCTGAACTCATGCAGCCAGTTCTGCTACTTGTTTAGTTGTTTGGCTTTGTACAAGTTACACAACCTCTCTTGCCTCAGTTTTTAAATCTATTAAATGGAGATAATAACAGCATCAACCTTCAATGGGCAGTTATAAGGAGTGAGTTATTAATTTTTGGAATACTATCTGATACCTAGTGAGCACCAGATAGATATTTGTTAAATTTAAAATAAGAACAAATGCAATGACATTGCATCTTCCTCTTATTTTACAGATAAGGAAACTAAATTTCTAAAATCATTTGCCCAAGCTCACACATATTATCAGTAATTGGGAAATCATCTCTAAGGAATAGTTCTTAATCCTGTTACAGAAGCTCATACTTGTATTTCATCTCACCCTACCAACTCAAGGCAGAGATTCTAGAAAACTCCTTAGAAAGATATATCTTCAAGAATTCTTGGGGCCTGGCTGGTGGCACAGTGGATAGGCACTGGCCTGTGAACCCAAAGGTCGCTGGTTCAATTCCCAGCCAAGGCATATAACCAGGTCTCCAGCCAGGTCTCCAGCCAGATCCGTGGTTAGAGGCTAATGAAAGGCAACCATATATTGATGCTTCCCTCCCTGCCCTTCTATCTAAAAATAATAAATAAAATCTTAAAAAAAAATAAAAAGAATTCTTGGTATTAAAAAAGTTGAAATGGCTCTTCTTTTCTTTCTTTATGGTTTTCCAGTTTAAAGCTCTCTTAGTTTAGACAGTATAGAAAAGGCCTAGATCACATGGTTGCTAGTTTGTATTCCTGCCAGAATGCTCTTTGTCTCTCTGTCCATGTAATCACTCTGGACCTTAGTTTTTGCCACTGGGACATAGGTGCTTACCTTCCTCAGGTGTGTTTCCTCAATATCTATTATATTTGGTATAGATTCCTATATGCCAGGCACCCAAAATAAACCTGACACTTTGAAAGTTGCAAAAGAAAAGTTGAGAATGAGTTAGAAAACCAAAGAGGGAAGGGAAGCAGGAGGTGGAGTTGTTAAAAGGAGTTCCAAGAGTACACTGTTACAAACTGCATATTTTCCAAGGGAGATGTTGAAAATCTTCCAACTTCTCTTAGTTCCTGATTTCGGTTAAATTTCAAGTCTGGTGGGAAGCAGAGGCAAAGAGAAACCCTCTCATAAGCTTGTTGTGTTCCCACTTCAATTATTACACAACTGCAATTGACGCTGTTTGTCTCTAACTGGACTATATAAACTCCAGGTGTGCAGGAGGCAACAGCTGTTTCTCTCCCACTTTCTTCCTCCCTTCTCCCTTTCTGAAAATAAATAAAACCTTTAAAAAATAATTAGCACAACTAATTTTCCATTAGTATAACTAATGGAAATGAATGGAAAAAAAAAGTCAGGTTTAGTGACTAGATGTGTGGGGATTAGGGATTTAAGTGATTTTCAATGCTCTTAAATGTTTCTTTAAACTTTCTATGCTGCTTAAGTTTGCAGACACTCTACAAACTATTGGGCCCAGAACCAGTATTTTACAAATTTTATATACAGGCTGCGGCAAAAGTAGATTTCCGCTATAAATAGAGAAAATAATACAGTAATTAATAAATATTAAGACATGAATAAATTCTGTGTTTCGTGTAATCATAACTGTAAACCTACCTTTGCTCCACCCACATATACAAAAATTTAAGATGATTATGAGCAAAACCAGTAAGATATTCATGTAATCAATCATTCTTACATATTTTAAGATTACTATTTTATGAAGCACTTTGAACTTCTTGGAATAGAGGATCTAAATCATGTTAAAAGCCAAATACTTCTAGTTCTAATACTCAAAAAGAACCTAAGAGAATTCTGGAAGCCTGCAATGTGCTCTTTTTACATGAGCTGTGATAGGCCTTCTATACTCAGAACTCAGGCCACACTGAGTTCCCATGTTCTCTAAGCTACTTACAGTCAAGTAGTAGTATAAGTACTATCCCTTTCCCTGCCTTCACAAATATTGCATAAAATAAAACAGCAATTACCAAGCATTTTAATTTGTTTCCCATCATTATTTACTGCCATAATAAAACAAAAACAAAAACAATGCTATACAGTTTTAAAAACGTATCATAGTCTATAGCAAAACTCTTTAAAAGGCATATAGCCTGGCTGGTGTGGCTCAGTGGATTGAGTTCCAGCCTATGAACTGAAAGGTCACCTGTTTGATTATCAGTCAGGGTACATGCCTGGGTTGTGGGCCAAGTCCCCAGTTAGGGACATGTTAGAGGTGTCAGATAGATGTATGTCTCATACATCAATGCTTCTCTCCCTCTCTTTCTCCCTCCCTTCCCCTCTCTCTAAAAAATAAGTAAATAAAATGTTTAAAAGAAAAGGCATGTATTTTATGTCATTTAAACTGCCTGGGTCGCCCTGGCTGGTAGCACAGTGGATAAGGAACTGGGCCGCGAACCCAAAGGTCACTGGTTCATTCCCAGCCAGGGCACATAATCAGGTTGCAAGCCAGGTCTCCAGCCAGGTGTAGTGGAGACTGGTGAAAGGCAACTGTTATATTGATGGTTCTCTCCCTCTCTTTCTCTCTCCTTTTCCCTCTCTCTGAAAAGTAATAAATAAAATATTTTTAAAAATAAATAAATAAACTGCCTGGGTGATTAAATTATAAATCACAGGTGGCAAACACAAGGCCCGCAGGCCGAATCCAGCCCTCCACCTTATTTTATCTGGCTCAGGACCTTGTTTTACTTAACTGTTAAGGAATCATTACATTTATATAGTCCCAAACTTACATTAGGCCCCCTGAAGGTAACCACAAGGCTGAAGTGGCCTGAGGTGAAAATGAGTTT
Organism: Noctilio leporinus; assembly: GCA_004026585.1. Classification (NCBI taxonomy): domain Eukaryota; kingdom Metazoa; phylum Chordata; class Mammalia; order Chiroptera; family Noctilionidae; genus Noctilio; species Noctilio leporinus. The sequence continues at coordinate 13,810 of PVIW01007995.1, read as the reverse complement.
GACACCCCTGTTATAAATAGATTAAAAGTTTATATAACAAAGAAATAATGGTATTTATGTCTAGTATTTACATATCTTCTGCTGAAATAATTTTAACTAAAAATGCTGCAAAGGTATTAACATAACAGGAACAACTCTTTTTATAGTATTAAAAAATTGATGAGTTCGTTAAAAAAATTTCAGCCTTGGCTGGTATGGCTCAGTGGATTAAGCACTGACCTGAGAACCAAAGGGTCACAGGTTCGATTCCCCATCAGGGCACATACTTGGGTTGTGGGCCAGGTCCCCAGTTGGGGGACATGGAAGAGGTAACCATACATTGATGTTTCTCTCCCTCTCTTTCTCCTTCTATTCCCCTGTCTCTAAAATTAAATACATAAAATCTTCTTAAAAATTCAACCTAATATATTTGAATCTAATTAATTTATTGTTGAATTTTTCTCCCAATTGTCAACAAATACATTTTCTAGGTAACAAAAAAGTAAAGAAGAGTTTACAGGTTGCAAGCCAGGCCTCCAGCCAGATCCACAGCTGGAGGCAGGTGAAAGGCAACCATACATTGATGTCTCTCTCCTTCTCTCCCTCTCTCCCTCCTCCTCTCTCTAAAAATAATAAAAAAGTCTTTAAAAAAAGAGATCACCAGGCTCTCCTGCCTAGGTTAGCCTCTCTGTCACATGGAATACTACACAAGTCCCTATCATCGTTTACAGAAAGATCTGCATGTTATTATGATTCCTTTTTGATATCAACCATGAATTACAACTGGGGTTTCTTTCTTGTGTTTGTATTTAAAATTAAAAGCATTAAAACCCCTTTGAATCACTAAAAAGAAAAAAGTTCATCAGAGGCTAAGGAAGGTAAAGTTAGAACTTCATACAATTCTGAAGAGCAGCTCTCTCTCCCAGAGGACTGTAACCAACTGCCCTAACAGACATCTCCTTTTCCTCTCCTATCCAAATTTCCTTAACACAACGCCTCGAGTTCATATTCCACCCACATTCTCCTCTGAGCTCCTTACCAAGTCAACCATAGACTTTTGTGTGAGGGTAAGGTATTTTTAAAGAAAACAACCAGTAAAGAAGAAAAGGATAAATGACTAAGAATTAGAATCAAAATAAGGGGTGGAAAGTGGCAGAAAGAAATAAAACAAATGAACAGGAAAGAAAGAACAGGAAAATATAAAAGAAAGAAGAAAGAAAACAGTAGAGCTAGAGGAAGCTGAACAGATGAGGGGGAAGAGAACTTTTAGGGAAAACCATTACTGTGTTTTCTAAATGTTTCTCAGGCTCTTTTTCTAAACTTTCATCTTTCAAACATCCCAAAAGGTCTCCCTGTCTTCTTATACATGTTCTACCACTATAGCACCCCTATAAATGGAGTTCCAAACTTCTAAAAGGATTGTGTTCTAAAACTGTGTTTTCCAAGTTGGTTATTGAGTGTTCAGAACATCTGTCATATTTAAACGGTAGGCTCTAAGACATTCCTGTGGATTAAGGAACTGAAGTGCTACACCAAAGGCACCATTTAGACTGAAAAAAAGAAAAGAAAAGAAAAGAAGAAAGGAAAGAGGCAAATAGGGAGAAAGTCACCTAAGGATCCTGAAAGGCTAATGAACATAAGATGCTGAACTTCCTTAATCATTACAAAACACAAAGCCATAATGACATACCATTTCACAATTACCAGGTTTAGGGGGAAAATTACTCTGACCAAATGAGTACTGGTAAATGCATAGGTCAAAAAAGGTACTCATACTGCTATAAAAGTATACACTGGCACAACCACTATGAAAAATAATCTGGTACCTGGCTGGTGTGGCTGAGTGGATTAAGTGCCGGCCTGTGAACTGCAGCGTCCCCAGTTTGGTTCCTGGTTGCGGCACATGCCTGAGTTGCAGGCCAAGTACCCAGCTGGGGGCACGCAAGAGACAACCAACTGATGCTTCTCTCCCTCTCTTTCTCCCTTCCCCTCTTTTTGAAAGTAAATACAGTTAATATTTATTTTTAAAAATCTGGCGTTATCTAGCCAAGAATAGCATAATCTACAACTCAAAATTACTCCCACAGGTAAGTAACCTGGAGAAAATTTTGTGCATGTATGCTAGAAGACCAATATAAGCATTGCCTGTATCAACAAAAATTCTGGAAACAGTAAATGTCTACCATCTACAGAATGGATAAACTGTAATACACTCATATAATGGGCAACAATACAACAGTGGACAGAAATACAAAAATAAGTGATAACTACACACAGGTTATACAAGACTACAGCTCAGATGATTCTACTTGTATAGAAATTAGAAAATAAGCAAAACTAAATGTACTTCATAGTTACATCCATATATGGTAGAAAAGGATGGGGAATAATTAAAAACAGTGGCTATTTCATGTGTGATGCATGGGACTGGGGGTTAGCAAACAAGGGACTAATGTTCTTGGGTGGCAGCCGCAGGAGAAACTACTTTATTACTCTCCAAGCTATCTTTTTTTTTTTTTTTAAGATTTTATTATTATTTGTAGAGAGAGAGGGGAAGGAATAGAGAGTCAGAGAGGGAGAAAAACACCAATATATGGTTGCCTTTCACCTGCCTCCAGCTACGGACCTGGCTAGAGACCTGACTTGTAACCTGGTTACGGCCCAGGTTGGGGAATTGAACCAGTGACCTCTGAGTTCACAGGCCTGCGCCTTACCCACTGTGCCACCAGTGAGGGCATTCCAAGCTATATTCTTTGTATCTACAATGTGCTCCATAATTTTAAAAATGACATTACATTGTCTTACATATTTGACAAAAATAAGCTTAAAAATTTCAGCAAACACATGCAAACCTGACATTTGGGAATTCACTAATGTAAGACAGTACTATCTAGATAGCACTGTGCTGGGATTTGTGAGGCCTAGTCTGCCACTATTAACCTCTTTTGTTTGAGTTTCTTTAACTCTTGTCAGACTATACCATTTAAAAAAAAAAAAAACTTCTGCTAGCTTTAAGATTCTAGGAATTAATTAAAGTATTAAGGTGAAAAATTAAAGTTTAAAATAAAGAGGTTAAAAAGACAACACTCAATTTACAGTATTGTTTAACTTTCTATAGGATACAAAGCTAATAATGTAAATAAGACATAAATCTATGCCTAATTTGCCATCTATATTGTTTCTAAAATGAATTTTATTTTTTCCATGTAAAAACGAGGCTTTCAAGCAAGACTTATTTTTAATTGAACATCCAAACTGAAAGCTACTATTAGTCAACAGTTACATTTCCTTGTTGGTTGGACAAATAACTAAGATGTTCTAAAACATAATACTTATCCTAATAATTGCATAGCTCAAACTGTTTTCTTTTGAAATTGAATAGGCAATCTTTTGTTTTTATATTAGTACAGTATTTACTTTTGGGGTAAGGAAATGCCACTAAATATACAACAGACCTAGTCTACAACAAACTTGTACAACTGTCCCTGGCTTCCCTAGGGTATTGTGTTTGCATCTTGTGATGCAGTCTGTTAGACGTTATGGACCCTTCTGTTTGTGGAAGAACTTGCACCACTTATATTAGTCAAGCCAATTTGCCTTACAAACTATATTACTTAATTATTTATAAAGCTACTACTTGTCCACCCCATGTAAACTCTACCAGGGCAGGGAATTTTGGTCAGTTATATTGACTGACAGAGCCTCAATACCCCAAAATTATGACTGGTACATAATGGCACTCCAAGTATTTGTGAACAAGGTAATTTATTCCTGCACTGTAAAGAAGCTAATTATGTAAACCAATAATACACTCAGCCAAGAACTGTATTTAGTATTTTCTAAATAACTTTTCCTTCACTATAAGTAGCTGTATATCCATTGCTTAAAAACATTAAGAGTCTTAAGAACCTCTGAGACAACTTTAAACATGTTAACATCTGAATCACAGGGGTGCCATGGGAGAAGAGGAAGACCAAGAAATTTAAAACTTGTGTGAAAAAATAATGAAGGAAAACTTCCCAAATTTGGTGAAGGGAATAGACATACAAGTCCAGGAAGCACAGAGCTCAAACAAGCTTGACTGAAAGAGGACCACACCAAGACATATCACAATTAAAATGTCAAAGCTTAAAAATAAAAAGAGAATGTTAAAATCAACAAAAGAGAGTTTCCTACAAAGGGGTTCCTATAAGACTATCAGCTGATTTCTCAGAAGAAATTCTGCAGGCAAGAAGGGGCTGGCAAGAAGCATTCAAAGTGATGAAAAGCAAGTACCTACAACCAAGATTACTCTATCCAACAAAGCTATCATTTAGAATGGAGGGGCATATAAATTATTTCCCAGACAAGGTAAAGCTAAAGGAGCTCATCATCACCAAGCCCTTATTATATGAAGTAAGAGACCTATTTAAGAAAAAGAGGATAAAAACTATGAACATTACAATGACAAAAAATTCACAATTATCAATAGAACCTAAATAAATATGACAATTGTAACAGCATAATCAATAAAACAGACTTTAAAAAAACATTGTAAAACAGAAAAGATCAATTCAACCTGAATCTTAAGTTCATGATAGTATCCAAAAAGTACAGTGCTTCAATTTAATGAGCAAAAATATTGACTGTAGCTTAAATAAGGAACTCTCTTAATTATTTTTCTGGTACTTAAGAGATGATTTATTGTTTGAAAACCATATTGCTTACAATAATTTCTTCTGTTAGTTTTAGATAAATTATCTTAATATTGCTAAAGGTTAAAACACCAAAGTATAACTCATTTAAACCTGATATTTTGAAATTTGATACTCTTCTAACAACTGTGATAGCTCTATAATATGGCCTGAGAGAAAAAATGGATTTTATGATCAAGTAGATGTAAATTCAAATGTTGAGTGACTTCAGGCAAGTTAAAATAATAATTCTTACCTTTAAGAAATTTCTAAGAAAAAAACACTTTACCCTTTGATTTTTGGCATATCTTGCTAGGAATGATCAGATTAGATTTCAATTCGTTTTTAACCTGATTTGTAAACCCAGTGTAGTCAAAAGTATTTAAAAACCTCCTTACAGTTAGAAGACATTCTTGGTGAAGTTTCGTACAAAGGACCAGAATATTATAAAACAAATTATTGGACTCACAGATGGAGAACAGGATGACAGCTAGTGAGGGTGGTGGTGGTTACGGGGTGGAGGGATTGAGCAAAAAGGGAAAAGGACTCATGGACATGGACAACAGTGTGGTGATTGCTGTGGGGAAAAGGGTATAAAGTAACTAAACAGTAATAGAAGAAAAGTACAATAAAGATTTTAAAAGAAGAAGAAATTAGGAAGGAGACACGTCTCACCAGTTGACTCAGCAGTCCCGACCCTGGTCAATAAGATTCCTGGGCTTTCCAAACACCGCACAAGTAAGGACAGCGCAGGAGGAGCGGAGTCCTTGAGACTGCTGGGAAAGGGAGCCTCTGTAGCAATTTCACTAAGACAAAGAGCCTTTACTAGCTGAGAAAGAAAGCCTTTGTAGCTGTACATTATTCCCAAAGTTTAGAGCAGGGAGAAGGAGGGGAAACCTCGGAGCTGACTAAAGCATATAACCCCTGAACCCCAACAGTCTGTGCACTCAGATTAGCTGAGTGCCCACTTGTAGCCTTGGCTCAAGTGTATAGAACAAAATTACTAACAACTATTTCCTCTATACATGGGGCATTTAGACTAGCTGGGTGACTGCCTGTAGTTTTGTGCTTGTGTGTGTTTCATAAATAAACTTGCTATCTCATTTCCATTATGCATGCTGTCTCTCACATGAATTCTTCTGTTGCAAGTAAGACAAGAACTGAGTAGAGGCAGCCTCCTAACTCAGATCTCCCCAGTAACATTTCCTTCATAATGTATTTGATTCAAGGAATGAATACCATGAAGCATAAAATCTTCCCATCTTCTGAAACAAAATGACATTATATACTACATCCCTGATGGCCGAAACTAAAAATTAAAATTCACGTATACAGATCTGAAAACAAAATTGACCTTTCCTACCTATTTTGTAACTAATAAAACACTCACTGTAAAATTCAATTTTGCTATTTTCCAAAGACAGCAATAACACCCAGTAAATTCAACCCTGGGCAAGTTCAGGCATGTTGCTTAATTTCCTCACTTACAAAATGGTAATAATAAGTGTTAGAGGAGAAAGGAGCTTTTTCCCTTTACTCATGTTAGGCTTCTGCACACAGGAGAGCAGGCCTGTTTTTATCTTCCCCTTACCTCCCCACCAGGGCATACACATATATTTAAGGGAAAACAGCTGCTGTCTATCTATATTCACCCATTTTATGAGTTCTTCCACAAGGCTGGCTGGTTTGATTTTGGTAGTCTATAGTCTATTTCCAATTGGGACAGAATAACAAGGACCTGATTTACCCACACACCTTAAACCACACAAAATACACAAACAACTGTTTTCAGACATTGGACAAGAGACTGTGCAGGACAGTAATCGCTACGTTGGAAATAAACAGGTGAGCCCTACAAGTGCCCAAGCATATGCTTAGAGTAAGATTCCAGGTTGACGAGTAGGGAAAGCGAAGCCAGACAAAGCCCAGCAGTCCCCCCGAATCAAGGATGAAAGAATTAGGGGGAGGGGAGGTCAAGGTGGCTAGAGGTGCAAGGCAGAGTACCAGAAAGAAGAGTAGTAGGCACACAGAAAGAGAGGACTGTAGAAATTGAGAAGTAGTAAAAGAATAAAAAAACTTGCCAACCTAGACTTTCTTAAAAAAAAAAAAAAAAAAAAAAAAGGCAGAATGATTTTTTTAGACACAGAAAAGCTGAAATAAATTTATCATCAAGAATGTTAAAGTAAGTCCTTCTGTCAGAAGGAAAATAGTACCATTTAGAAATCGGGAGCTACACAAAGAGCATTGGAAATCATAAACACGTAGGCAAATATAAAATAAACTATTCTTGATTTTAAAATCACTTTTAAATAGAATTAACTATTTAAAGGAAAAATAATAGCAATGTATTGGGTAATTTATAACCGTACATGTGAAATACTGAAGAACAATAGCATAAAGGTCAAAGAGAGTAAAATGGAAGTATATCATTGTAAGGTTCTTACACCTTCTACAAAATGGTATAATATACTTGAAGGTATAATTGTGACAAGTTAAAGATAATTATCAAGTCCATTCAAGTAACTAGTAAACAACAAAAGCCTGCCACAAACCTAACCATAATTAATGTTAACAAATGAGATAAAAATGAAATTTTAAACATTCAATCTAAAATAAAACAGAAAAAGATTGAAAAAGGAGCAAAGGCCAGATGGGACAAATAGAAAGCAAAGAGTAAGATGGTAGATTTAATTTCATCCATATCAATAGTAACCTTCAATGTGAATGGTCTAATTAAAAGTAGAGATGATCAGAATGGATTAAAAAGCAAGACAGAACTATATACCACCTGTATGAAACCCACTTTAAATATAAAGACATAAATAAACTGAAAGTTAAGAACTGGAAAGATATACCATGCTAATATTAATTAAAAGAAAGTTGGATTAACTCTATCAGATAAAACAAATTCCCAGCAAGGGCAAATGACATTATGCCAAGTGATAACAATGGCTATTTCATAATGATAATGAGGCCAATCCATCAAGAGAGTTTAGAAGCCCGAAACATTTGTGCACCTATTGAAATAGCTTCAAAATATGTAAAGTAGTTCTGGCTGGTTTGGCTCAGTGGACTGAGTACCAGCCTATGAATCAAAGGATCACTGGTCAATTCCTAGTCAGGGCACATGCCTGGGTTTCAGGTCAGGTCCCCAGTTTGGGGTGCTCAAGAGGCAACCACACATTGATGTTTCTCTCCCTCTCCTTCTCTCTCCCTTCCCCTCTCTCTAAAAATAAATAAAATCTTTTACATGTACACACACACACACACACACACACAATGTAAAAACTGATAGAACTGTAAGGAGAAACAGATGCATCTACAATTTTATTTAGAGATTTCAACACTCCCCTTTTCAATAATTAACAGAACAAGTAACAGAAAATAAATAAGAATATGAAACTTGAACAATACCATTAACCTGACCTAATTGGCATTTGCCAAACACTGCACTCAACAAAAACAGAATACATACAACACATTTACCAAGATAGTCCATATTCTGGGCCATGAAACAGGTCTCAACATCCAAACTGTTTTCTCCAACCACAATGGAATTAAATTAGAAGTCAGTAATAGAAAAGACATCTGGAAAATATCTAAATATTTGGAAACTAAATGACTAGTGTGATTTAACAGTCATCACACCATCCCATTACTCTAAAATGAGGTTACCAAGTGCTATGGACTAAATTGTGTTCTTCCCCCTAAAATTCATGTTGAAGCCCTAACTTCCAAGTGACTGTATTTGGAGATAGGGCTTTTAGGATATAATTAGGGCGAAACCAGGTCATAGGATGGGGTCCACATTTGATAGAATTGGTGGTCTTACAGGAACAGATGAAGGTCCCTCTCCCTTTCTCTCCAGGCATGTGCATGCAGGAAAGACTATGGGAACACACAGCAAGAAGGTGTCTGTCTGTCTGCAAGCCAGGAAGAGAATCCTCACCAGAAACCAAAAAATCTGACATCCTATTCTTGGCCTTCCCAGCCTCTATAACCGTGAGAAAACAAACTTCTGTTGATTAAGCCACACAGTCTATGGTATTTTGTTATGGCAACACCAAAGCTAAAAGACAGGAATTTGGCTCCATATTTCCTGTCCCTTCCTGAAACTCAGAGGAGGCAGTCTTGCACTTAGCTCCAAATTTCTGGATAAGACATGCTGCAACTTGTGCCTGGAGCCTAGGTGTGCTCAACTAATAAAAGGGACAGTGAAACCACCAGGCATAAATGGGTTTCTAGAAGCCTCACACTTGGGGGATTTGGGGTACATGCCCAGTTTAATAAAATTATACTTCATTTCTTATTCTACTATCAATCCTGTGTGTACATAATTCCAGTGGGAACCTCAGAGGGAGAAATGGTTAGTACCATAAATCCCCAACAATTATGATGACTATCCAACCACTCTGCATAATTGTTGTGATGATCAGAAGCAAGGTATGTCAAACACTGAATCATTAAATGAGTCTTAATCAAAAGGGGAAAAAAAAACCTTTGTCCTATGTCATAGCTACTTAATAAAGTCAAGGTAGGGGGTAAGGGGAGAAAATTAGAGAAAAAGTTAAGAATACAAGGAAAAGAAAAACAAAACTAGTGATAAGTACATGTAGAATTAAATAACTCCAATATGATAGCCTACTCCCCCTTACTACCCATGCTCCTCCAACCCCAAATTTACTCCTCATCTCGATTTCCCAATATAGTCTAATATTAACCACGCCTGACTGCCCAAGCCAAAAACTTGGTATTAAGTCCTATAAGTTGTACTTCCTAAATAGATTTAGCCACTTTTTCCCTCATTTTATAACCTGTGCTGGTATACTAAGATCATCTATTGCATGGATAATTAAAATGGCTCTGTTTTTGGTCTCTGTTCTAATGTCTTATCCTCTCCATATATTCCTATGTCCCTTGTTAGAATTCTATTTAAAATGTGGTTATTTTGGCCCTGGCTGATATGGCTCAGTGGGTTCAGTGACATCCTGCAAACTGAAAGGTTGCAGGTTCAATTCCTCGATCAGGGCACATGCTTGGGTGATGGGCCAGGTCCGCAGCTAGGGTGCATGCGAGAGGTAACTGATCGATGTTCCTCTCACACATCAATCAATGTTTCTCTCCCTCTTTCTCCCTCCCTTCCTCTCTCTCCAAAAAAGTAAATAAATAAAAATTTTATAAAATGTGATTATTTTTTAATTAAATCTCTGTATTGGTTCCCACTGTTTAAAAAGAAGTTCAAACTTTTATTTAAAAAAAATTTTTTTAAATCCTCACCCAAGGACGTGTGTATTTAGAGACAGAAGAAAGGAGAAAGAGAGATGCAAAGAGAAACATCAATCAGTTGCCTCCCACATGTGCCTAGATTGGAATCACACCCACAAGGTAGGAGGTACGTGTCCTGACTGGGGTCTGAACCCTCAGTTTTCTGGTATATGGGATAATGCTCCAACCATGTGAGCAAGGAACCAAACTTTTACTTTGTAATCAACCACTTTAAAATACACTTAATAGAGGCATAAGTGAAACTTTCTTTACTCCCTCAGACAGATACTTATTATACTATTGGTATTAAAGCTAAAAACCAATAAATTCCTTGAAGACAGAGGCTACCTCATTAATTCCTGTATTTTATATATTAGGATTTTCTATACAAGCAATCAGCCCTGGCTGGTGGCACAGTGGATAATGTGCCAGCCTGTGAACCCAAAGGTCACTGGTTCCATTCCCCAGCAAGGGCACATAACCAGGTTGCAAGCCAGGTCTCCAGCCAAGTCTGTAGCTGGAGGCAGGTGAAAGGCAACCATACATCAATGTCTCTCTCCCTTCCCTTCTCTCTAAAAATAATAAATAAAATCTTTAAAACAAAATAATTGTGCCATTTCAAATAATTTTATTCCTTTACAATTTTTATGCTTATTTTCTTTTAATTACCTTACTGCAATGGCTAGGTATACAATGTGGTATAGAAGTGGTCAGGCTAAATGCCTTTCTTCAGATCTTGGCAAGAAAGTCTTCAATATTTTACCACTAAGTATGACCTGGCCAAAAAGATTGTTTTTTTCTGAAAGATGACTCTAATAGTGCTTAGTTGTCTTTAACTTCATTCAATACAATTTTGTTAGACTGTACTGTGACAGCTGTCATATCAGTATGCATCTTAAATAAAACATCAAAATTGGTGAATTTTTGTGATATACAATGTATCTGGCATATTATGTTTTATCTAAGAAAGGTAAAAAATGCAAAAGAGACACATAAAAGGATTTGCACAGTTTATGGAGAAGGTGCTGGGACTGGCCAAATGTGTTAAAAGTCATTTGTGAAGTTTCATGCTAAAGATTTCTTGCTGGATGGTCAGGAACACCAGTTGAAGTTGACAGAGATCAAATCAAGACATTGAGAATAGTCAACATTATACCACATGGAAGATAGCTGATACAATACTCAAAATAACCAAATCAACAAAGTTACTAGTGAAAATGAAAACTGTCTTGGCAAACACTATTCACCTTCTCACATAGTCACATCAAAATTACAATGACAATAGAACAACCATCACTCAGAACCATCAGATACTGAATTGAATGGAAGTCTGACAATTAGAATTAAAGAAACTACATTCATCCAGACTGGTAGGAGAGGTGAAGTGTGGAATGGGCTGTTCCAACATCCACACCTGGTGGAAAAAACGTCAGGAGGGATACCATGGGAGTGGGGAGTCACAGCCCAACACCAGGCCCCCAGCCCAGGATTCCAGTGCCAGGAAAGTAAGTTCCTGTAACTTCTGGCTGCAAAAACCATTGGGGATTAAGCCATGGGAAGAAACTGCTGGAGCTCCAAGCAGTTCCTCTCAAAGAACCCACACACGGACTCAACTTACTCAGACTCCCTCCCTCTGAGCTCCAGCACCAGGGTAGCAACTTGAAAGGTACCAGTGTCATTCAGGGAAGAACTGGAAGTGTCCAGCATCAAAGCAAGAGCTGGGGGACAGCTTTCTCCCAGAGAGAAATGTTGGCAGAGGCCACTGTCCCTTTTATGAATGCTCCTCCCACAGAGCCACAGAGAGCTGCAGTGCCATATCTGAGATTCTATCAACCTAATAAACACTGTTTGCCCTACCCTGGAGATCCCCTAGGACTCCTTCCCACCCAAGCTGTTTAACGACTTTTCCATGTGAATGGCTGGTCTTGGCTCATGCTTCCCAACTCCTAAATCCTCTCAAACAAGCACCAGCTGGACTCAGTATCTCTAGCTAAGGAGCCACAGGCCCAACACTAGCAGCAGCAGCCTAGATTCACAGCTTGGCTTTGCCTGGGAATCTCCAAGTCCGGAATAAGTAGCAGATCTCAGATATTGCTGTATAGCTCAGGCAGGGTGGCCCCAGGCAAAACACAGGTCGGGGCTGACTTGGCCTGCACCACCCAGGAAACTCCAGAGCCTTTGAACCTGTGGGCAGCTACAGACCATGTCAGAGCACCACTACCCTGACCCTGCATAGCTGATCCTCCACGGAGAGTGGAGGTAGGTGGTCTGTGGTTACAGCCAATCCTTGCAGTTGACTGGCCTGGGTAAATCCCTCCCATGGATCTGCCAACAGCAACCAAGGCTCAACTACAAGAGGAGGGTGCACTCGGCCCATATGAAAGGTGCCCTTTGAATACCCTTGGGTGAGGGTAGCTGTGCCACTGGGCTCTACAGGACACCTACTACATTAGACCATGCTACCAAGACAGGGAGTCATAGCAGCTCTACCTAATACATAGAGACAAACACAGAAAAGCTGCCAAAGTGAGGAAACAAAGATACATGGTCCAAATGAAAGAACACATCAAAACTCCAGCAAAAGTGCTAAACAAATTGGAGATAAGCAAACCATCAGACGCAGAGCTCAAAACATTGGTGATAAGGCAGCTCAAAGAGGGTGCTGAATGGAGGGTGGCACAGGGGGAAAACTGGGACAGCTGTAATAGCATAATCAATAAAATATAATTTTAAAAAAGCAAAAGTGCTGTTCATTTTACAGAAAAAAATGAAACACACTTTTTGGCCAATACAATATAATATTAGGTAAAGATTTATCAGAAAATGTCCTTTATCAGGTTGAGAAGATTTATAAGGTCATTTTGATTTGATAATAAGTATATAAAAGAAATCCCTTTAGGAGATGCCATCTTTTACTTAATTTAGAATATGCAGAGAAATTAAAAAAAACAAAACAAAAAAAACATCTGAACAAGAGTTGGTAAAGAACATACTCTTTTCCAATGCACATTACTTTAGTTAAAAAAATAGCCGTATGTTGAAAAATATTTACCTCCTATAAAACTGTACCAAAAAAAACCCATATATCCTATTCATCAACAGTGAACCCAAATGTAAACTATGAACTTTTGGTGATAATGAAGTGTAAGAGATGTACCATTGTAACATGGGCTATGAATAGTAGAGGAGATTGAGCATACGTGAGGATAGGAAATAAATGATACCTCTGTTCTCTTGGCTTAGTTTTGCTGTGAACCTAAAAACTGTCCTTAAAAAATTAAGTTTAGCTCTGGCTGGTGGCTTAGCCCTGGCTGGTGGCACAACGGATAGGTGTCGGCCTGTGAAACTAAAACTTGCTGGTTTGATTCCCAGCCAGAGCACATAACCAGGTTCCAAGCTAGGTCTCCAGCCAGGTCCTTAGCTGGAGGCAGGTGAAAGGCAACCATACATTGATGTTTCTCTTCCTCTCTGCCTCCTTCCCTTCCCCTCTCTCTAAAAATAATAAATAAAAGCTTTTTAAAAATTAAGCTTAGTGCTTGCTTCGGTAGCACATATACTAAAATTGGAACGATACAGAGAAAATTAGCATGGTCTCTGCGCAAGGATGACATGCAAATTCGTGAAGCATTCCATATTTTTGCAACAACATGTATGGAACTAGAAAGTATTATGCTTAGTGAAATAAGCCAGTCAGTGAAAGACAAATACCATATGATCTCACCCATTACAGGACAATAATGAACAAAACTAACAACAAGCAAAACAGAACCAAATATATGAATACAGTGAACAGACCTTCAGTGGGCAGGGAGAAGGGGGGCAGGGGGAGGAGGAGGCAAAGAAGGGGAACAGTTCAGTCAAGAACCTAGTATGGAAGAACCATGGGCATGGTC